>APFE031393746.1:3127-29797 GCA_000404065.3 Pinus taeda | reverse complement strand
ATTCCGCCACATAATTGAAAATGGTTTCAAGACAAAAATAATTTCGGACTGCACACACCCTCCCCCCTGTTAAATGTAGAGAAAGAGGGGGGGTTCCATTTCTGAGTTAATGCCACTGATATTTTTATGTCACATCTCTGTCATGCAAAGTTGTAGGAACTTTGTCATAGTGCTTTATTTATGTTTTATTTAATAAAAATAACATAATTTAATGTATGTAGTGCTTATACAAGTGAATACATATGTTTACAAAGTGCATAAAAATGATTCTTTTTGGAATATTTTTTCAAAGTTTCATGACAATAAAATGTTACAACATTTGATCCATCTAGGGTCTGCTTCCTCTTTTAGGAAGTAGAGAATTGTGGACCTTGTTCCTTCAGCTTGGGCTATGGAGTCAATGTCATAAGAAAAATTTCGCATATGCTTTAAAAAATTAAATCACACTGTTAGTTACAATGAAATACAAAGTTCTTCTCTCAGTATTGAATGTAATGCTTTAAATGCTGCCCATTGACTGGTAGTGAGAAAAATTCTCTTTCAATATTTTGTAGAATAAAAGTGTTGTTGTTCTTCAATTCAAAATTTTTGAATGGTCCTAGCAAGAAGTTATCAAATTTTCCATGTTTGGCTTTCTCCTATCTTCTGACATCCCATTTTAAGACTAGATCACCTAGCCTAAAATCTCTTTCCCTAGATTTTTTTTCAAACAAGATTTTCATTTTATTCTAATAATGCAGAAGTTTACTTTGCACTTCCTTTGTTTCTTGGTCAAGAACAATTTTTTGATGCATTCTTCTTGTAAAATCATCTAAATATCCATAAGAATCCTGCAAAAATTTCATAATAGGAAAATTGAGTTGTGTAGGAAATAGTGCTTCAATTCCATATACCAACTCAAAAGGAGATTTACATGTTTCTCTTTGTGGAGAAACTCTATAAGCCAAAACTACAAACTTTAGATGAATGTTCCAACTCTTCTTATGATTAACTAATACCTTTTTAATGACTTTGATAAGAATTTTATTTGAGGATTCAACTAATCAACTCTCTTGTGGGTAATAAGGAATGGAATGATGCAATGATACTTGATATTTGTGGAAAAATTAAATCAGCTTAATTGAACTAAATGCTTGTGCATTATTTGTAATCAATTCTTTAGGACAACCAAATCTTAACAAGATATTTCCTTCCACGAATTTAATCACTAGAGTATCAGTTTCATTTCTAAACGAATTGCTTCCACCCACTTAGTAAAATAATTAGTTATAGTTAAAATATATCTATGTTGATTACTTGATGTGGGATTAATTTCCCAATGAAGTCTAGACCCCATTGCAAAAAATCTGCTTCAACTAAAACTAGAATTAAAGGTAAGGAAGGCAATTTCTCTTTACTTGCAAAATTATAACAAGGGACACAACTTCTAACCTTGATTCTAGCTTTAGAAATTAGGTTTGGCCAACAAAATCCAACTCTCAAAATTTTATGTGCAATTTCTCTCCATGCATAATGTCCTACACAAAATCCTTCCTGAAACTAATCAATCACCCCTGTAGTCTCACTTTCAGTTAGGCATCATAAAAATACATTCAAAGGATCCTTTCAATACAAATTATCATTAATTACGCAATATTTAATAGCCTTGATCTTAATAGATCTAGCTTAAAGTCAGGAGGACAATACAAATTCTACAAAAAATAAATAATGTCTTTATACCAATCATATAGTAGAAAATTTTCATTGATTTATAGAAAAGGATCCTCTAAGTTCCATTGTGTGACTATGCTAGTGTTGAGCCTCAAAATTACTCTTTCCCTAGCAACTCTTCTCATTCCTTTTCTTTGTTTTTCCATAGGAAAGATGCATTCTCATCATTAATAACTGGTATATACCCTCTTGAGGAGGACATTTAGTGATTTACATGTTATGCTTTTTATGTATTGCTGCTTGAATAAATTTTTGTATATTAGCTGCAGAACGCAGCCTATTCTGCAGCAAACCGGCTATTCCATAGCTACCTCCATGCTTTAACAGGTTCCAGGTGTTAGAAGGAGAAACTAGCCACATGGGCAGATCTGAAATCATCATGACATGGACCCTGTCCTATTCATTCAACCCAGGTCGACAAAGAAGATGGCATAAGACTATGGTCAATGGATAAGTCAAACACAAAGAGACCAAAGGTAACAAGACTCTGTTTCGTGGTTAATTAATACATTTCACAGTGATGGGAAGTGTTATTTGAAGCAACTACTTGTACCTACAGACTCCAATAGCCACCTGTACAAATGAATCCAACAGTCACCATGTCTTGGATTTATTTCTCCAGCAGCGGAGGAAGAAATTATGTGTATCTCTCTTCTACGTGTTTGGTTGTAGCATGCTTTTCTCCACAAACAATTATATGATTTTTCTTATAAATACTTGTGTAAAGGACCGAAGAAGTTAGTAATAGTTTTAATTTGAAATCAAAGTTCTAGACTCTGTAACTTTTGGGCGTTTTGTGTCCCTGTTTTAATATGAGAAGACCGCATGTTTTTATGAACATCTGAAGGAGTTTTCTTGTATCTGATTGAGCAACCGTAGCCTAATCGGTTGCAGAGGGCCCCTGCACTGAAGAAGGTTTCATTTTATTTATTTGTCTTTTTCTTATTAATTGTAAATTCATCATTTTCCTTTTTAAAATAGTTTTTATAACCATTTTCTTACTAACAATGTTCATCATGAAATTTCTATCATTTTCTTACTAACAACATTTATAATTTAGAGCAGTTTTCATTAGCTTGATTTCTTTTTTATTCTTATTAGTAGTTTAGAAGATAGAACTCAATAGTGTAATATTATTTCTTCAATTAAAAACTAACCTTGTTTCAGGATGGGAGTAGGATTGAAGAATGATAAGGATACATTGTTGGATAGTTTACTTTATTTACTGTTTTGCTAGTTTAAATGTTCAATTAAACTGATCAGTGTCATTTACTGTCTTTTCCATTTCATTTTTAGTTTAAAATACTAACTCATGGTGTTAATGAATGTTTATGGAAAACCCTTCAAGTTGATAATTCATCCTTAACTAAGTGGTTGAACATTTCATCTATGTAATGAGTTATTTCTGCATCTTTGTATTTGCTTTCTCTTAGATTAATGAAGTAGAGAATTACTCAAATGTCATCCCAAGGAGACTTTCTCCCAAAATTGAGAAGCAGAGTAACCAAAATATTTCATTTAGTTTTATTTCTGTAATTAGTTAGGCATCAATTGCAAATTTCACATTCAGTTTTAATTCACGAGTTGGAAATAATGGTAAAATAAGAATATAAACTTTGTTTTCATTTCTTTCTTAGCTTTGTTTCCATATCTTTCTTAGCTCTATTTTCATTTCTTTTTTTAGCTCTGTTTTATTTTTTAGATGTTGAGTAGTCTTTAAAGTTAGATTTAGTTTTGGTAATTTACATTGTATATCATTAGGAATTAAAATACCCAAAACCCCCAAAACATCATAAAACATAAAAATAATGAAGTAAGAAGGTTTAGCTAGCACAAACAGTATACTACACTTCATCAGTTTACTATTGACCAGATATTTTGGCACCATTTCCGGGGAAGTGTAACTAGGTAGCCTTATCTCTTACATTAAAAAAAAAATGATATGCATAGAGAAAGAGACTCTAGGGGTAGATTTGTAGCTAGAGGCAGGAGTTCAATTCCTACAACACCACCTACTCCACCAAGAACAAGAAAAGATACACCTCCATCCCAAACTCATACTCCCAACCATAGAACTCTTGAAGTTCCAGGAGTAGAAATCCAATCAAAAGAATCTCCTACTTCATCTACCAAGTTAGTTCTAGGGGAGAAAAATCTTGAATCTCCAACAACAGGAGTAGCCTTTTCCACCTCCATAGGGAAACACATTTTAATAGAAGAATTAGGAATACCTAGTGAGGAAGAAGAAGTAGAACCTCTCTCCCATATTCCATTGATAGAAGAACCAGAGGAGGAGAAATCAACCTTGCAGGTTGAACCCTATACTGACCCTGAAGAAACTATAATGGCAGAAGAAGAACAAGATGGGGAATTCAAAATGTTTTGAGGATGGGGTAGAGGAAGAAGTAGAGGAAATAATGGAGGAGGAAGAGGAAATAATGGAGGAGGTAGAGGAAATAGGGAAATAGATAATTCTTTTGGATTCCCTATAGTGGATGAAGAAACAAATTCCATAATGAAAAATGTCTCACCTTCTGTCCTCCCAAACTTCCATGGGTTAAAAAGTGAGGATCTTGAAACATTTTTATTTGAGTTTGAAGTCTTGTGCAAAACCTATGACTATCTAGAAGTCTCTCAAAAACTTAAGTTGTTCCCTTCAAGACTGAAAGGAGCTACTTTGAAGTAGTTCATGGGGTTAGTCACTTAGTCCATTAGAACATGGAATGACATGAAATAAATGTTTTTGGATAGGTATTTGGATTATTTCATGCCTACCAATCACAAAGATGAAGTGTTCAAAATGATGCAAAGAGAGGATGCAAACTTAGAGGATTTGATTGAGATATTCAACCATAATTTGAAGAGAGCAAAGATGGGAAACTTAAATGAAGACACCTTAAAAGCTCTTTTTCTAAAAGCCATTAGGGATGAATGGATAGATATCCTTAACATGATGGGGAAGGGAGATATCTCTCAACTCCCATTAAGTGATATAGGAGAGTTATGTGTTCATCTCTCAAGAGGGAATTCTAAAACTGGGAAAGGTCCAAGAGATCCTTCTCTTGTTAGAGTAAACAAATCTGCAACTGGATCTCTAAGTAGGGCAGAAATTGGTAACATGCTTGATGAATTTAAAACTGACATTCTAGGGAGTCTTAGTGATCAAATAAACACCCTTAAGTTACAAAACAGGTAGAAAAATGAGGCTGATGCTTTGGCCATTTTTTGTCCAAAATGAAGAAAAAAAACATGCTCTAAGAGAATGTCCTTTGGATGCAAAAGTTGTCAAAACCTGTATGATTTTCTCAAAAAGCCATGAGACCAAGGGTTGTCCTTCAATTCCTGGTCTTAAGGCTGTCTTTCAAGAGGAAACAGTCCCAAATTTTGCAGAATCTCTTTGTTTTGCTGCTAGAAGACCTTGGCAAGGGCCACAAAATCATGGATTTAACAATCAAATGTATCTTTAGCCCCCACCAAATTGGAATTCTTGGCAGCAACCTTGGCCTCAACCTCAATCTCAATCTCAATCTTGGCCTCAACCTCAATATCAATCTCAATTGTGGGCACAAGGAGTACACAATCCTTATGGGATATTTTCTCAATATTACCAATATCCTCCATCATATCATAGTTATCCTCCCCCACACATTCCACAACAAAATCAGCAGCTGCAAATTCAAAATCAGAACCCTCAACTTTCATTACCATTTCCACAACAAAACCAAAATCTTCAACTCTTACTACCATTTTAGCATAAACCAAATCAGCTACCTGCCCAACCATTACTAAACCCCAACAATAAAAATCCTCAGAATGCTTACATGGTATAAGGACAACAATTTCCAACTTATATGATCACTCCTCTAGATCTTAATGATGTTCAACTAAGATCTTGTAGGATATTATAAAAGGATATACCTTCTATAGTTATTCAAGAACAAGATAATTCAGAGGAAGATTCTTTAAAGGTTAATAAAATTTTTGAGGGAACATCTCTCCAAAACCAAAACATTGAAAAAGGAAAACAAAAAGAATTAGTGAACATAGCTCCTATCATTGAGCAACCAACATCTACTTCTACACCTCCTTTTCCTAAAATATTACAAATTGATAGAGGAGTAGAAAAGCAGATTATGTTGCCAAATTATGATTTTCTAGATGAATTGAAGAATTTATGTATCAAAATCCCTTTGCTACAAGCCATTAAAGAAATTCCAATTCTAGCCAAAACAATAAAGGAGTTGAACATAAAGAAACTAGGAAGAAAAACAAAGGAAACAAAAAGAATTCACCTGGTAGGAAAAATAGTAGACATAATGATGGGAAAAATTGCCATACAAAAATATGTGGATCTAGGAAGTCCAATTGTGAAAACACATATCAATCGAGTTGAAATTCCAAATACATTGATTGACTTAGGGGTAGCAATAAACATCATGAGCAAACAAACTATGGAGTAGATCAAGCTTCCTAATCTTCTTTACACACCTATCTTACTGCAACTAGCAGATAGATCAGTAATCAAACCAGATGGAGTGTTAGAAGACATTTCAGTATCCTTATATTCTTGGGAATATCCTGTTGATTTCATGATCTTAATTCCCAAGAACAATCTAGGAGGAAATCCACTCATATTAGGAAGACCTTGGCTGGCCACAGCTAATGCTTTTATTAACTATAGATTTGGTGACATGTATATTTCTGATGTTAATTCAACAAAAAAATTTACTTTATATCCTCCAGCAAAAGCAATTATATAAATAGATGACAAAGAATGGATTGATGATGAAGATGATATTCAACCTCTTTTTACTATTTCAGATATTAGTGAAGATAGTCAAATTTTAAATACATTCGAAAATTTTGAATCATCTTCAGAATATGACCA
Organism: Pinus taeda; assembly: GCA_000404065.3. Taxonomy (NCBI): domain Eukaryota; kingdom Viridiplantae; phylum Streptophyta; class Pinopsida; order Pinales; family Pinaceae; genus Pinus; species Pinus taeda. Next base: position 23,199 of record APFE031393746.1, on the reverse strand, counting down.
TGAGCAATTTCAAGAAAAATCTAATGTTTAATATTTCTCATCTAGGTAGATGTATCTCTATTCTATGGAAGAGTTTGGTAGCTCTACAATTGAAATTTTTCCAGGTAGGACATTGAACATAAACAAAACTTGGAGAAACTGCAACAAGAAGAGCTAATTTAAACATTACAAAATCATTTTGCTACATTTGCATGGGAATACACTGACATGAAAGACATTAATCCTAAGACTTGTATCCATTACATCTACATTGAGGAAAATTGTAGACCTATCAGACAACCTCAAAGAAGGATGAATCTAAATCTTAGAGATATTGTGAAAGAAGAGCTCCAAATATTACTGAATGTAAACTTCATTTACCCAATTTCAGATAATCAATGGGTTTCTCCTTTAGTAATTGTGCCTAAAAAAATGGTAAATGGAGGGTGCATATTGATTATCAAGAACTGAATAAAGAAACTCTTAAAGATCATTTTCCTTTGCCTTTTATAGATCAAGTGTTAGATACATTAGCAGGTAAGAAGTATTTATCATTCTTGGATGGTTTTAGTGGTTATAATCAAATTCAGGTAGCACCTAAAGATCATGATAAAACCACATTTACTTGTCCATGGGGAACTTATGCCTACCGTTTAATTCCTTTTGGGTTATGTAATTCACCTGCAACATTCCAAAGAGCAGTACTAGGAATTTTTTCTGATCTAATACATGATTGTGTAGAGGTATATATGGATGATTTTATAGTCTATGGGAATACATTTGAAGAGGCTTTGGAACATTTGGAAAATGTTCTTGAAAGATGTAAGGAAGCAAACCTTTCACTAAGCAATGAAAAATGTTTTATGATGTTTACAGAAGGTATTGTTTTAGGACATCACATTTCAAGAGATGGGATTAAAGTTGACAAATCTAAAGTTGAAGTCATCTCTAAATTATCAATTCCAAATTGCCAAAAGGATGTTAAAATCTTTCTAGGATTTACAGGATACTATAGAAGGTTTATAGAAAATTTCATTGAAATAGCATCCCCACTCTTCAAATTGCTTACCAAAGAATATGAATTCAATTCGAATTTTGATTGCTAGTTGGCATTTGAAACCTTAAAAATAAAATTTTTTGAATCACCCATTTTAAGAGGTCCATATTGGAAACTCCCTTTCCATACTTCAACATATGCTTTAGATACAGCTCTGGGAGCTGTATTGGGACAAAAAGATTTGATTCCTTATGTCATTTACTATACAAGTAAGACTTTGACTCCCATTGAGTTAAATTATACTATGACTGAAAAGGAATTTTTAGTTGTTGCTTATGCAATTAACAAGTTTAGACACTATATAATAGGCTATGAAACCTTTGTTCATACATATCACTCTACAATTAGATATTTAATGAATAAGCCTATTACTAACGACAGAGTTACAACATGGCTTTTACTTTTGCAAGAATTCAACATTACTGTGCTAGATAGACCTGGAAAACAAAACACAGTTGCTAATTTCTTGTCTAAGATTCAAATATCAAAGAAGATTCTCCGGTTGAAAATAAGTTTCCTGATGAATATATTTTTGCAGTAACTAATCAAACTCCTTGGTTTGTAGATATTGCTAACTATTTAGTAACATGAAAGTTATCTTCACATTCTTTTCTTAGAGAGAAAAAAAAAATTATTCAGGAAAGTGCAAGATATTCATGGATCACTAATGAATTGTATAAAATAGGCCTAGATCTTATGATCATAAGGTGTGTTAGGGAAGATGGAATGCCCAAGATTATTAACACATGTCATGATGAGCCATATGGTGGACACTTTGCTGACAAGAGGACATCATATAAAATCATTTCTTTAGGATATTATTGTCCATTTATCTTCAAAGATGCTAAAGAATATGTTAGGAGATGTGACAGTTGCCAAAGGGTATGGAAACCTGCTCCCTCAAATTAAATTCCATTACAAATTCAGGTACTCATTGAACCTTTTGAAAAGTGGGCCTTAGATTTTGTTGGGCCAATCAATCCTCCATCTACCCATTTAGTGACATAATTAGTGCATACCCATATATATATATATATATATATATATATATATATATTGGTATGCCACTAATTATGTCACTAAATGGGTAGAGGCCAAAGCACTCCCTTTTGCTAATGAAAAATCTTTAGTTAATTTTCTTTTTGAGTACATCTTCACTCGTTTTGGTGTTCCAAGAGAAATTCTAACAAATTAGGGATCTCAATTTACATCTAAAATGGTGAAAGGGCTTATGGAAGAATACAAGATCAAACATAGGAAATCTAATCCTTATCATCCTCAAGCAAATGGTCAAGTGGAATTTACAAATAAAGTGATTGGAGGAATCCTCACTAAGACTGTGCACCTACATAGAAGAGATTAGGCAGAAAGGCTTCCTGAAGCCTTATGGGCCTATAGAACTACATGGAGGAACACAACAGGACATACACCCTATGAAATTGTTTATGGGAAACAAGTCCTGTTCCCTATAGAGTTCCAAATCAGAACTTTCAATATGGTAGTCCAACTGGGACTAGATTTATCAGAGGCACAAAAACATAGGCTGAAGCAATTAAATGAACTTGATGAAATCAGGCAAGAGGCAGTTCAAAGGACTAGTATAGTCCAACTACAGAGGGCTAAATGACATGACAAATATATCATGGACAACATGTTTCAAGTGGGAGATTGGGCGCTATTGTTTGATTCAAATTTTAAAGATTTTCAAGGGAAGTTTCAAACTCATTGGCTTGGGCCATACGAGATTGAAAAAGTCTTTAATAATGGAGTAGTGAGGATAAGAACAATAGATGAAAGTAAAGCTCCTCTTCTTGTGAATGGTCATAGATTAAATATATATCCTAAACCAATTTCAAAAGAGGATTTCATTAAGATTTTCCAAGACAATTCTGAAATAAAGCTAGTGAAGAAGGATTCTTGTTCTCCACTAACTTAGTCTTTATTTTCCTAGCGAGAGAGAGAGAGAGAGAGAGAGAGAGAGAGAACAAATAAATTGTATAAGGTTGAAAACCAATCATTGATTGGCATACTTATACAGAAATTACAGGGTGAAAATCAGAGGTTTCTGACACCCTATATTTTCCATTTTCTTTCTGAAATAAGTAGTGACAAAAAGCTACAATCACTCTACAGTTTAGATTCTGCAAATTCATCATCTCATCTCACCCCACTCCATTTTATTTTTGCAGTTTCACTTCATCTCATTGTCATATTTCATCAATAATTTTTTCAATTTTTCCTTTTACAGCTTTCATTCCATTTTCATTTCATCTTGTCTTACATCTCATTTCATTTCAATTACATATCCACTTCCATTTCATTCATGATCCATAAGCCATATTTCACTTTCTTTTTCATGTTCTGCAGCTGATTCTGTTATGTAGCTAATCTGATTATGTAGCTACAATTTGTTTATTAGTTCAAGCACAATTGCACATCTCATAACAAAATCATGTATGTAGGGAATTGAAATAAAAATCAATTTTTAAGGACCAATAATGCTCAAGGTACTTGTGGATCAACATAAAAAAAATTAGCAAGCAAAAAGTAAAGGTTCCAAAGGTAAATGCAAATATTTATTTCAAAAAGAAATTTGAAAACATAAATTTGTATAATATGTATAATCACATGTCTCCTTAATCAACCATCATTTGATTTGACCACCACTATATCTCCGCCATATCTTCCATCTTTAATAACAAGTGGTCCCAATGATTCTTTCATAACAAATCTCCACTTCAGACTCCATAACCTGTACTCAAATGGTCCTCCACAACTCCACCTCTTAACGATCAAGATGATGATGTGACCTACCTATCTACAACTCTCTAAACCCTTACAATCTATTTATTACATGCAAACCCTTAAGTTTATCTCTCCTATAACACAGTCATTCCATATACATAGTCTTTCCATATTACATATACACAATCATTCCATTTTTCATATACACATAGTCTTTCCATTTTCATATATACACAGTCATTCCATTTCCATACACACAACCAATCAATTTCTTAAATAACACTCGTTTTATAGACAGTAAGAGTAATTTTGAAGGTTAACCAAAAACAGGGGATATGGGGTTTATTGCCAGGACAGAGCCCGTAGAGGTAAAGTATATGGAGGGGTATCCATAGCTTAAAGGAATGCTATAGAAGGCCAGATGGTTAAATTTTATTAAGAAATTTTACAGGTACCACAAGGAAATTACCAAGTCTTTTGTAAGGTCATTTGATGGCACAAAAGTGGAGATAGGAGATATTAAATTTTTAGTCACAGAATCCTTCATAGCAGATGCAACAGAGCTGTCAAGACAAGGAGAAATATGGTTTAAAAACAAGGAATTTCATGGTGAATATTGGAAAGTGATCCTTAAAAACCCAGGTATGGATGTTACAATATTCAGGAAGGGAATTCCTATTTCAGCACTAAAGAACAAATGAGGTAATATGTTGTTGATATTGCAAAAATTCATTACATGTGAAGGAAGATTTGGGTCTATGTATGTTTACCATATACACTTATTAATGAATTTCTTAGAAAATGGAACCATCAACCTCCCCTTCTTCCTTCTAAACATTCTAATAAGGATGGCTACAAATGTCCAAAAGAAAATTGAATCCATAGAAACAACTATGTATCATCATGGATTAGTGAAAATACTAGTTGAATTCCTTTTGAAAAGTATAGGGGATACCTGGGAAGATTTCTTGGTAAGAAATTTTTTCCAGGATGCTCTAGAGTCACCTGAGGAAAGTCATGTTAAGAAAAGTAGGAGGAAAAACATCAGCATTAACATTCAAAACAAATCTGGAACCTCCTCACAAAACAATGATGCAAAGACAACTTCTAAATCAAAGGTTAGAAAACAGACTAAATAGAAAGGAAAAATGAAAGAGGGAGATGAAGAAATCAATGAAGACATTCTTGAACCTTCATCACCACAAGAAGATGAATAGTTACTCTCTGAAATACTGACCAAGATTAGGGAGAAAATCAAGAAAAAGAAGGAGATATGGAAAAGGAAGAAGGACACAAGAGAAGAAACCATAAGTGTCCAAAACCTAAGAAGGAGCTCTAGACTCCAAGGTAAGGCGAGGAAGGTAACATCAAAAGGAGACCAATTCATAAACTTAGAAGAAGAAACCCCATTTCATTCTCGTGAAAATATTCCACCTGAACATAGTCCACAAAACCCTCCTCCACAGAATTTTGAAGTCAGCCCAAGCAGAGCTTCTCCTGGCATAGATCCAGTACAACAACAAGTATATGACCACATAGAGTCATTAGAGAGGAAGGATACCTCAATGGATCCATGATCCTCAACCAATCTGAAGCAGCCTGTCAATCCATAAGAACCTCTAAGTAGCTCTCTCAAACAAGAGATCTTTGAGTTAGATATTTTGAACAGGCATATTAAAAAAGAAAATGAAACCTTGAGGGAGTAGAACAAGCTAGATAAAGCCATTCATGACAACACAATGTTGCACCTAGGATTATGGTACAAGAAAAATAGGAAGCTGAAGAGGAACAATAGGAATTTGAGCATAACACTTATCAACCTAAAATACAGACTTCTTATGAAGAAGCCCAGGATGGCAGACAATGCAAGGAGAAGTAAGAAAAGGAAGTTGGATGTGCTGGTAGAAGTGTTAGAATATATGCAATAGGATAACGAAGTTCACATTTTTGAACATTGCATGGGGACATACAATGACTTTGCAGTGGGGGTACGTTGAGCCTCAAAATTACTCTTTCCCTAGCAAATCTTCTCATTCCTTTTCTTTGTTTTTCCATAAGAAAGATGCATTATCATCACTAATAACTGGTATATACCATCTCGAGGAGGACATTTAGTGATTTACATGTTATGCTTTTTATGTTTTGCTGTTTCAATAAATTTGTATATATTAGCTACAGAATGCAGCCTATTCTGCAACTAACCGGCTATTCCACAACTACCTCCATGCTTTAACAAGTTCCAGGTGTCAGAAGGAGAAACTAACCACATGGGAAGCTTTGAAATCATCATGACATGGACTTTGTCCTATTCATTCAACCTAGGTCGACAAAGAAGATGGCATAACACTATGGTCAATGGATAAGTCAAACATAAAGAGACTGAAGGTAACATGACTCTGTTTCATGGTTAATTAATGTGTTTCACAGTGATGGGAAGTGTTATCCAGAGCAATTACTTGTACCTATGGACTCCAACAACCACCATGTCTTGGATTTATTTCTCCAGCAGCTAAGGAAGAAATTCCGCGTATCTGTCTTCTATGTGTTTGGCTGTAGCATACTTTTCTCCCCAAACAGTTATATGATTTTTCTTATAAATACCTGTGTAAAGGACCGAAGAAGTTAGTAATAGTTTTAATGTGAAATCGAAGTTCTAGACTCTGTAATTTTTGGGCATTTTATCCTTAACTAAGTGGTTGAACATTTCATCTATGCAATGAGTTATTTTTGCATCTTTGTATTTGCTTTCTCTTAGATTAATGAAGTATAAAATTACTCAAATGTCATCCCAAGGAGACTTTCTGCTAAAATTGAGAGGCAGAGTAACCAAAGTATTTCATTTAGTTTTATTTCTGTAATTAGTTAGACATCAAATGCAAATTTCACTTTCAGTTTTAATTCATGATCTGGAAATAATGGTAAAATAAGAATAGAAACTTTGTTTTCATTTCTTTCTTAGCTTTGTTTCCATGTCTTTCTTAGCTCTGTTTTCATTTCTTTTTTTAGCTCTGTTTTCATTTTTAGATTTTGAGTAGTCTTTAAAGTTAGATTTAGTTTTGATAATTTACATTGTAGATCATTAGGAATTAAAAGACCAAAAACCCCAAAACAACATAAAACATAAAAACAACGAAGTAAGAAGGGTTAGCTAGCACAAATAGTGCACTACACTTCATTAGTTTACGATACTCGGATTGATAATTTATGTAGAGAAATTTAGGACACTAAATTGACCAGACAACTAGGAGAAGGTTCTTGTGGATTATTCTCTCTTTCTTCAAGAGAGGGTTCTTGTGGATTCTTATTTGAGATTGGAGCTGAAAGATGCATCGTTGAATTTATACCTAAAATTACACAATTAGACTCTGCAAGAACTTTAGCTAAACCTTGAGATTTCACTGATTTTGTTGGCTTGATCTCCAAATCAAAATCTTGTATCTTTGCTATTCATCTTGCTATCTTCCCATCATTATTTGACTGAGTCAATATTGTCATAACTACATTATTTGGCACATAAGTTGCTATCTTTGAATGCAATACATAAGTTCTTAAATATTTTAATGCTTGAACTAGAGCATAAACCTATTTTTCTATAATATCATATCTTAACTCAACATCCCTTATGACATTTCTAAAAAAATGGGATTTTCAAAATTGTTATGATTCTTCTGTAACAAAACTATAGGCAATGTAGTATCTGAGGCAAATGAAAAGATACTAAATGGTTTTGTGTAATTTGGAATTGCCAAAAATGGAGCCTCCATAAGGGATTTATTAATTTGAGTAAATGACAATCTAGAGTGGGAATTCCATTTCACTTCCTGGTATTTCTTGAGCATATTGGTTATACCTTTGATTATTTCTGCATAATTTGGTATGAATATCCTCCAGAAATTAATCCTGCTTAAGAGATATTGCTTTTCCTTCTTATTCTGACATAAAATGAGCCTTTGAATTGTTGATACTCTCTCAGGATCAATCTTCACTCCATCTTTTGATACAATATGTCCAAGCAACCTTCCCTCCTACATTACAAACACTTAATTCTTGGTATTGAGTGAAATCCCATATCTTCTACATTTTTGAAATATTTGTCTCAAATGTTTGAGATGTTGAGAATCGGATTTGGAAAACACCATTAAATCATCAAGATGATTAAAAATGAATTTGTTTATTTCACCTATAATTTCCAAATCATCGGCCCTTTGAAAATTTGCACCTACATTCATTAGATCAAATGACATTTTGGCATACATGAATGTTCCCCAAGGTGTAGTAAATGTTGTTTTACTCTAGCCTTCTTTATTTACTGAAATCTGATTATACCCTAAGAATCCATCAAGCATTGGAATTCTTTCTAACCCTGTTAATTTTTGAAGAAGATAATCCATTTTGGCAAAAGTATAATTTCCTTTAAAAGATGCCTTATTCAAGTTCCAGAAATCCACACATAATCTTATCTCTCCACTCTTATTTCTACCAGGAATTAAATTTGCAATCCAATCTGAATACCTTAGAGGAATAATTATCTTGGCATCCAACAATTTTTTGACCTCTTTCTCAATTATAGGTAAAAGGATTAGATTAACATACCTCCCCTTTTTTATGAAACTATTTACATCAAGATTCAATGGGATCCTGTATTGTATAATATAAGTGTCATATGTTTTTAGATACTCATATTTCCATGCAAAAACATATATATACTATTTGAACATGCTCAAATATTTAGCTTTGATTTCTTGAGTTAACAATCCCGAAAGTTTAATTTTCTTGATTTGTTCATCTATACCAACATTTCATTCTTCAATATCATATTGTTGGGACTTTACTGCTATAGAAGTAGGAACATCATTTTGATCTAGTAATTCCTCTAATGGAACCAAACCCTTTGGAATATAATTATTCAATAGTTGAATGATATTTTGATCTACAATTTGATCTTTTTCTTATCTTGATTGATAACATCGCTTTGTATAACTTTATCAGATTCTTGATCTATATGAAACGCTAAAAACTCTTCAATTACTTCTATAAATTTATTGATTTTTTCAACATCTTCAAAAGTATATCAATGTTTTAGATTATCTGGAATTGAAGGCCTGTGTTTAGCTTCAATCTGATATTATAATTGAAAAATATTGGGAACTTTAAAAGTACTTGTTGAAACTGCTAAAGAGTCAACAACTACATTTTCTTTTCTTGGTATATCATAAATATTGAATGTATGAAAATAATTCTCAATACAATCCCACATTTCATTTTTAAAAGACTTCAATTTAGGATGTTTTTTTTGGCATGAATTTATGATCTCTCAGACTGCTAATTTTGAATCTCCATAAATAACGAATCTTTGAATTTTCATCTTGTTAGTTGTTTCAAGCCCAAGAATTAATGCCTCATACTCTAAAACATTATTAGTCACTTCAAATTCCATTTTAAATGATTGATTAGTAATGTATTGTGTAGGTGAAATAAAGATAATTCCTTTTCTTAATCCTTCTCTAGATGTTTCTCCATCAAAATATAGTTTCCATATATCATTTTTTGAAGAGTCAATGATATTTACAAAACTCTTAATTTTATTCTGCATATTATAATGTTTTATTCATTGCTAGAATAAAACACCCTAAATCTTGATCAATAACATAAATATGGTGATTGGATGATCATCTTGCATCACAAAATATATTTACAAATCTGAGTTCCCTATATATTCTCAAACTTTCACCCCCAAAAATGGATTTTTTGTTACCAAAAAATGATCGCCTAGCCGTTTCTAACTAGGTGGATCGAAATACACCATGTATGATTATTTTTACCATAGCAAAATCACTTCCACCATGAGAAATAATTTAGTAAACCATTTTTATTAAATGATTTTTTATTAAAATTAAAAAAACCCCATGAGAATAATTGAATAAATCATTATTTATTTAATTCTCTGTAGGAATAATTATTAAACCATCGTTTGACAATTATTCCTTGTCACTTTTGACTAAACCACATAGGAATAATTAAATAAATCACTATTTATTTATTGTTCCTTAATTCAGTTTTTGGAACAATTGTTAAATCACAATTTAATAATTATTTCAATTTCACACCATTTTTAATCCTCACGAAATAATTAATAAATCATTTTTTTGTTAATTATTTCTAAATAAATATATTTGACCATTTTAAATATATTTTCCCTCTCCAAAAAATATAATAAAGTATTCCTAACGATTAGATCTTGATTTGGTCAATATTATTTTATTATTTTTCATTTTCAAGATCAACCCAATACTTTGTTATAAATAAGAGGGTTTTCCATTCATTCTTCACCATGGTCATTACCATCATCATCATTATCGTTTTCTTGCATTTGAGCTCCCACTTGAGTTACAAACATTGTTTTGAGTTTTTCACATATTGGGAGAGAGAATCGATTATGAAAGCATCAAGGACATCAAAAACCAGTCCCACAAAAGGGGATTTGCAAACCCTTTTTGTAGATCTCCTTCATCAGGTGTTATCAATAAAAATTATTATTCATTTAAAAGTCTTTCCATATTGTGTTATTACATTGGATATATTGTTGTTTATTGCTTTATATCACATGTGTATTTTTATTGTAGGTTTTCTCGTTTTATTATTGCAAATCAGAAGCGTAAGCAACAACAAATTTTTGTTAGGGTCACTTGTCACCAATGACTTAACTGAAGTGTTTTTGGTACACCTTCCAAGAAACTTCATACTAACAAATGGTGAATCCACTGGGTTTTTTTAGCCACACATTGTCATCAACAAATGGCGACTCCATTGATGTAGTAATTCAGTTCTTGGGTGATTGAAGTTTTAGAAAATTTCAAGGTTTTCTACAACTATTTTTAGCCTATCAATTTCTATTTATATTTTTCTTTCCTTTTAAGTCAAAATTTCAGATTCTAGTGGTTTTCTTGTTCTTTCCATCGGTCACAGGTACTAGTCGAGCAAGAGACGACAAAATTTATGTGAGATCTATCAATTAAGAGTCCCAAGATAAAAATGCACTTTTCAGCCCTAGATATGCGTTCTAGAGTGCAATTTTGGCTAATTATCTGAGTTTTCCACTATTTCCAGTTCAGTACATGTGTTTTGGATTTTTGCCAAAAAAATTTTAGAATTTTTTCAGACTTGTCAAGAGTGTTGTGTGTGGACTGGAAGGGTTGTTTTATCTTTATTTCAATCTCCCCTAGGCCTCGATTCTCTTAGTTTTTCTCTTTGAGGAAGGAAAAATCCCCCTAGGGTTTAGAGTACACCTCCACCTTTTTAGGAGGAGATTGGATGGGTGAGGAGTTTAGGGTTTCAACATTTTCAGCCACTAATTTTCAGGGTTTGATTCATTACTTTACAAAACTTGTGGATAGGTTTATTTCACCTTTTCTACCTTTAGAGTTTTGTTTTTTCATTTCCCCCTTAGGATCCCATTGAGCATCCTAGGTTTTGGAGCTTCATACCTATCCTTTAAAACATTTGTCACCTCTGGTTTTTGTTGTGTGTCTGTACCATTTAAGGTAGATTAGTGCCTCTCAATATCAGTCTCTTTGACATTAGGTATTTTAGGAATTTTATGTGTCTTTGAGCTTGTTTTCCTTTTTTTCCTTAGCTACTTGATAGAATTTTTGGTGGGGTTTTGTGTGCTTGATTGACTATTTATTTTTCTGTCATTTTCAACATTATTTATAGTATTTCAACACTTTAGTTTCAACAACACACAGAATCACAAAACATTCTCAATTAACTCATCCACTTGACACATCATTTTCACACACTCACATCCCAAGTGAATGTGAGCTTGGTTGACACTGCCAAGTAAAAACTTAAAACACTACACCTTAATAATTTAACATACATAGATTAAGTCCACTTGGGCACCAAGGCCAAAAAATCCGTGTAGTTTAGGTGTAGGACTGGTGGGATATGATTCCAATAACACCCATCGATCTCTTATGTTGAGACATATAATTCAACATATTAGGGAGCTTAAAATCCTTCACCATCCCACAGACAAAATCTGGAGTGCGTAAGAAACCTAATTCAGAGGGCTTAGCCTAGGTCATCGTGTGAATGGTTATCCTTGGGGCTACCCAATCTATGGCAGGAATCTCGTGCGATGGATAATCACCAGGAAGCTCAAGACTTGACCACCCCCATGGGACAAAGGTAATCGTAGTGATGAATCTTAGAAAAAAACCTACAGGTATGGTTGTGGGAAGTCGTTAGTTCTCTACCCTACCTTTCTCTAGACAACTCTTCTTGCAGGGATGAGGTTTCGTCAAGTAAGAATTTCTTTGGAATGCCATATGAAATAGTAGATCTAGGATTGTTTGAGAATTTAGACCACCTATAGGCTAGAGGTATTTTTATTTGATAGGACATGCTTGCTTGCATTAGAGTAGCAGCATTAATATAGTTAGTTTTTACTTCGCACCACTGCACTAGGTGTTTACTTGATGTTTGTTGCTCTTTTTCTCCTATCATGACCCTTTAGTACTTAGAGTCATCATTGTTTTGACATAATTGCATGCATTAGGCATTTGTTGTGAATAATTCATGGCCTTCGCCCTCAATTTCCGTTAGGAAATATTACTCCTCCCCGTCGAGTTAGATTCCATCCTCCCAGTCCTCCATCATGTCCTCATTTTGACTCTGGTTCTAAGAATTCTTCTATTTATTCCTTTGATTCTGTGTCTTCTCAACCCCATACTATCACCATGTCAGGAACCAACACGGGTGTGGGAAACCAAGGTGGTAACTCAGGTACTAACTAGAGTAACTGCACAAGAGGAACCTCTACTGGTAGGTCAATCCTACTCCATTACTACCTTTTATGGCTAGTTTGAGTCTCCCTTATTTCAGCCAGTTCATCAATGATCCTCTTCTCCATGACCCCAATTTGCCAGCTATGCCTATTAAGCTTCCTTCTGACATCCCCAAGTTTGAAGGTAATCCTAGAGAAGATCCCACAAATCATGTTCTCTCATTCCATATGTGTGTTCATCCAATTCTATCATTGAAGACTCCATTCATGTTCGCCTGTTCCAGCACACTCTTATTGGAGTTGTTGCTAAGTAGTATGTTGATCAACCTAGAGCCACTAATTCCACTTTTTTTACTTTTTCCAAATCATTTATAGCCTATTTCCAGTTACCTCTCCATTATGACACTGGTATCAAAATATTTACTTCTTTCCTTCAAACTTGTGCCACTCGCCTATCTGACCACATTTAAGAATGGAAGAAAAGGAGGAGCATATGTAAAGCTACTGAATTCAAAGACTGAATCTATATAGATTGGTTACTTAGATCAATTTTGGCCCCCATTGCTAAGGATGTCGGTTCTCACTTCCCTCAATCTAAGGAAGATGTGCTCCAAGTAGCCTTGGAATTTGACCCGATCTACGCCCAGTAAGGTTATGTTTATACTTTCATTCTCGATCTGCCTCAAACTAGCACTGCTAATGCATCGAGGGCATATTATGCTACTGATGGTATCATTGGATCCATTTCATACCCTCAACTTCAACCATATGCTCCACCTCCGATGAGTTATGGTCAACCCCCAGGATGGATCAGTTCCTCTTACACCTATCCCTCCCCCAATCTTCCACATGTTAACTTTTATCCAAGTCCCAACATGTCATATGCATATCCCCATCTGCATCAACATATGACAGGGCTAGTTGTTGCTCCACCTGTTTATTCTAATGTTCCCCATCTCCTTATTATCTGTATGTGCCACCTAGCACTCCAACCTTGCTAGAACCAATGCCCTAGACCCCCATGCCTCCTCCACCTCTGCCACAAAAAAAACCTCCTCCACAAGGTCAATTGTATGCTCAGTAGAGTGCAACCAATCCCCCCAACCTCAAGAAAAAAAACAAGGGGAAAGGTACTGTTGGCATGAGGGGGCCTGACCCAGGTTCAAAGTTATTTAGCCAAACAAATCCCTCTACTATTGGCCCTTTCGGCAATATCCTACGGAGCATGACTAAGGTATCACCCGAAGAAGTATGAGGGGGATGCTAGAACCAAGTTTCTGCACCCTTGAGATGTATGAGGGGTTTATTCAAACTATGAATACCCTTGCACAAGTCACTTCATGCACTATGCTAACCTGCGAGGCCTTCATGTTTTATTATAATCACCTTTGCGTAACCCTAACCAAGGGTTGAGGTGCTTTCCTACTGCTAAAGCAATGATCTACGCTATTTCCCCAAGTAAACTATAGATCTTACTTATCTTCTTATAACTGTTAGTTAACTTCACGTAAACAGATGCTTATCTTATATTCTCTTATTCAACACATTCATATAAGCTCACATAGAAAATAAATAGTAAACTTGCAATTCATACCCAATATTACTTCAATGCATAAAATATGAAAAAGACACACAGAATGATAAGAAACTTCTCTTTATTACTTCTCCAACGGTTACAGATTCCACTCACTTTGCGCACTTAGCTGCAGGGATCCGCACACTCAGTTGCAGAACCTTCTCCTACTCTACAACCTAAAGACTCGAGTTTACACTTCAACTTAGGCTCAATGCTTCATCTTCTCTTCCATTGTTCGATGTCTCCTTACACTTAGAGCCTTACTCTATTTATACAATCCCATGGTCCGCGAACCATGGGTAGAACTCTCAAGCTGACATTACATTACAAAAGTAAGGGTGAACAACCCTATGACTCCATTACAACTTTTCACTCCGCACCCATAAATCGTGGAGTCTTTACATTAGACTTAGTCAAACATTTGGACTTTAAGCCCTGAAACTTGCCTTGGGGGATCCCGTGCCCAACCGGCACCTAACACAAACATTGTGACTAGCCCTTGAGTCACTTTGTCGATGCAGAGATCTTCACGTGGAGACCTCCCAACTTTTCTCGAACTGTTGCAAGGTTGGCAATGCACTGAGTGATTGCTTGTTGTATCTTCTGGATTCATTGTTCTGAGACCATGGTATTTGAACTACTTCCTTGTATCTTCTCTTGCGTTCCTTGCATCTGCACGAGCATGGCTTCAATTGAGGTTGTAATGACAAATGCCTCATCGATTTAAGGCTGACACATGCCTTCAAAACACTTTTGTATGGCACGCTGCATCTACCTGCTCCTTAATCGATTTTGCCTGTTACATCAGTGCGAGCCTTTGTGTAAGGGCCATTGTTTGCATGGTCCCTTTGACGTCATCATACTATTGTTGTAGCTCACGCACCTCTATTTCTATGTTCGGGTCCTCCTACAGAGTGGCGAGGACCTTAAACGACTCTTCCAATATTTTGGTGCAGTCCTTCACTACACTGTTGATCTCCTCCATCCCTGATGTAATGGTGCTAACGTGTTGTTCCCTTACCTTTGGAGGAGCTGAAGGCTACACCTTCAATTGTAGCTTTACTATTTGAAGGTTCAGCTCCAGCTGAACCTTATCCATCTCTTCTCGTGCCTTGCACACTCCTGTTGCTAACCTCTGGATGCGCGGCTCTACTGGTGCCTCTGTTGGGATGGCCAACTTAGGGACCATATGGAAGACCTCCTCAACCAACTACACCATCTGTCAGTTCTGCATGACTACCTCGTTACATTGCGGGCTTAGTTGCTCTATGTTGATTCTTTGTTCGCTTAACACCTGTAGCGCGCAACCCTCCCTGGCTCGCAGTTTTGAAGTCACTCCATCCTGCAGGACATAGAGTGTCTCCCGAGGGAGTGCAGCCATGTTGATTCCTACTCCTTTCAATGCATAAACTGTAGGCCTATCGGCCTCATTTTCTATAACTAGTGCCCCCTCTAGTAGCACTCTTGTGTTGGTCATGTGGGCGCACAACATTTCCTCAACCATGAACATTCCAACTGCGAGGTTGGTCAAGAGAGTACTAGATTGGGGAGTGCACACTTGCAACTCCTGAATTTGTGCCCGGAGGCCCCTGAACACAATTTGATTCTCCTTTGCCAACTATTGGAGGGCCACCATAGTGACATCATACACCCTCTCCCCTATATCATACAGATCTCCCTCAGTGAGGGTGATCGGGTCGAAAGAAGTTTTAGATGCTTTCAAATTCTTTTATGGCCCCACTTGCACTCTTGGGCATTGGCACTTTAATGTGGAGGCTGCTTCTAGGTCCGCACCACCTTCCTCCTTCTCAGGCTCTTCCTCGGGTGAGGGCAACTTTTGGCCCTCGTGCTCATTCTCTACTACCTATTGTTGCTCAACTACTGCTACCTCTTTCCTTCTCTTCTCTGCCAACTGCATCATCCTTAGTTTTGCATCCTCCTTCTTCCACTGTGCAACAAAATTTTCTTTTTCTGTTGTAGATATGGTTGGAGTGCGCCACTTTGGTGGCCATGACTCAAGTATGTCAAATATAACATCATCCGTGGCCAGGTAGGGTAGTTCATTCCAATTCTTCACAGGGTCCTTGCATGCCCTGATGTAGAAGTGATGGAAGTCCACCTTAAACTTCACGAAACTTTGTAAGCTGTTATAGATAGTGGGTGATAATCATGACTTGCGGTTAATCCCCATTCTAATGTTCATCTCCATGAACACCCAAAATATTTTACTGTCTTGGATTCTGCGCACGTCTTTAGTGGCCCACAAAGATCCCTCTCAATTGGGAGGAATTGGCTATCCTCAGTTACTTCCCCAGCCACCAGCACTATGAACAACAAAATCCATTCATAGTGGAAGGTCTTCCCCTATTCTTATGCTTGGTGACAATTCTCGAAGAATTCCTTGGACAAGTACTCTAACCAGTTAAACTAGATGGCCTCTGCGCACTCGCGACAAGTGTTATCACTGGCGTGGGCACCTCATCCGTGCGACACTTCCACATAACCTTTCTAGCCAGTATCTGGGTCACAACTTTGATTGCCTTATTGTTGATATTGGAGATCACGTACCCTCTATTCTTCTTCTCCAACTTGAATTTTTACTTCATGGCCTCTGTGATGGCCAAGTCAGTGCTCTTTCCCTCTAAAATATTCATTGGGTCCTCCCCCTTAGAAGAGAGTCAGGTAATTCTATGAATCAGGTGGTCCGTGATGGGGATGGGCTCCTCTAGCCACAAACACCCTTCATGCACCAAGCAAAGAAACTGCTTGATGACAAACATAGTTACCGGGGCACGATGGTAATGCAGAACCTAGAGCAGGTTCAACAACCCTACTCTCTCTACCCCTCACAACCACTTGTGCGGCTACAAATCTACAACTCTCGCTGCAGTTTTTTCTTCAGCTTCATGAGCTATGTGGTTTCCAAGTGGGGAACTTTTCGTGGTCCACGAGATCCCAGTATTCAAACTTTAGATTTGGCACCCGTCTTAAGTGCGCTCCTTCAAAAATGATATCGTCAGGTAGCAAAAAAGTCTGCAGAGAGCTCTTGCTCTCATCTAGGTCCTTGGGCACCTTTTCCTTTCCCTTCCGCGGAGGAACATACCTGGGCAATCTAGTCGGAGGGTCCGCATCCTTAGTTTCTTCCTCCATTTCTTCATCATCCTCCTCTTCCACCAGTATTTCCTCAAGGTCTTCCTTCTCCTAATCAATTTCCACATTAATCACTTTTCCCTTTTCTTCCATGGTCAGTTAAGTTCTCAGTGAGCTTCGAGGGGACATGCACACTGGAATCATGGACTGCTTATCTTTCTCGAGTCTTGCTGTGCATGTTGATTTAGGGATTTCCGCAACTATCTTGGTGCTTTCAGGGGAATCTTCTATTGTTATGGCCTACACGGCCTCTTCAACAGTCATCTCGCTGATATTCATGGCTTCCTCTGGCATGGTCATACTGCTGCAAAACAAATCTCTCAACGACTCAGGTAAGTGCTCAAACAATGCCTTCAACTCAACAAATCAAACAGTTCTGGGTTTATAGATCTCTGAATGCATAATAGCTCAAGTTTGAAATGGCCAAGTTGTGTTTTCTGGGCAACCCTTTGCAATTTATAGCCCATTTTGAATTCAAATTCGACCATTCCCCCCAAATCCGATTCATTAATGCTCCTTTGGTAGCCGATTTTCCCAAATCTAGCCCATAGATCCTGCCTTAAATGCCTGCTGCCCGCTCCAATTGATCACAAACCAAGCATCACATCATGAATAGTGACTATAATGGTCACTTTCCAGCCAACCTGTGCAGTAGTGTAGCCACCCTTGTGTTGTCGCGAACCTTGTGACACTTTTCTCTTGTGTGCATTCTATTACCGGGAATAATGTCCACTCAGATGCTGCTATTCCCACTAAGACTGGTAGCTATCTTAGAAACAAACAAGTAAAGTCTACTTTCATTTTCCTTTATGAAAATAGATAAGAGTGGAACCAAGGGGACCAACCTTAGTCTTGCACTTGATTTACTTGTTTGATTCCTCTCCTTCCTGATAGAGCTTCGCCACTTCTTCTCCATATACCCAGCTTCAAAGAGCACCTATGGAATCACAACAACATACTACTATCGAAGAACAAAGATCTATATTCATAAATAACATAGGACCGGATGTGTGTTAACCATATAAATGCATATATAAGTAAACATACAAGAATATGGAGGAAAACTTGAATAGATTTATTAAGATGAAAAGTAGCAAGAGGATTACAACCATATGTTCTGACCCAACATCTTCCTCCAGCTAGAAAGCCCTTCTTCACCTCAAGTAAAGCTTAGATCACCCAACACTATGAATATACACCAGAAAACCAACATCACTTCTCTACAAGATACAAGATTCCAGCCTCTGGATCTTTGTGATGAGGGATCCATATATAGATGATTTCATGGAGGTGAGTCATCTTCTGGGGTCTTGATTAGTGTCCTCTCTCCGATAGTTCCTGATTCCACTTGGAGAATGATGATCTCTTACTCATCCCTGGTCGAAAACAGAGAGGCAAGTGTCAGAGGACCTTTTCCTTTAAGGAGTCTGAAAAGGAGAAAAATGGACTTCTCTGGAGATCTAGGTAGAGGGGATTACCAAACCAATCGCAAAACTGCAGAATACTTTCTACGGTACGACAATCAATCTTCCTGAATGTTGTGTTCAGTGCATTGCGATTGATAGGGCGGAAGACACGGCTTCCTAAGGATAAAGGATGCAGCTATTGTGGTCTCCCAAAATATACTCGACGGTACATGGGAGCACAAGTCCGTACTGACACTTGCCGTCTCAGAGTGGAGGAATCACCCAACCAACAATGAAAATGATAGTTACCAGGTTTTACGACGCCGGAATACGTCTCTAGCCTAGACCTCTAGATGTTGTGCGTTAGGTTCCAAAGCGTTGTTAGATTCATTAAAGTTATTTTAAGTTGATATTGCTTAAAAATTTTCCTTTCAGGTTCACCGCGTGATGCGTATACAATTCCTAAAATGCAGTCTAAGATGATAAACAAATGTTTAATCTTCTTTAGGCAATGAAAATCCTTGCTACTAAGGAAAGAAAGTGAAGAATCTTTCAGCAAAGAGCACACACTAAATGCACCGTCCTAAATCAAACCAAGCAGTCAAAATGAAAATGCACATGCATGTATTTGTTTTTAGCCTTCTTAATGTATGAATGATGATAAGAAAGCTAAGTGAAAATCTGAATTATTTTCAAAGCGACAATACTCAACAAATTTCTTTTCAAAATGAAGTGAAGGTAAGAGAGACACTTTGCGATTTCGAAATGAAAATCGCTTTTTGACACTTTAAAAACTATTAATTCAAATCATATGAAATAGTAACTGTATAATTGACTACCAAGAATAATGGGATTGTCTTCTAAAACTGAAAACGACAGCTACAACACTTTCAGATCAAGAAACGACAGTTCGACTATGCTACTTTTTTGCAAAAGAGAACTGAAAATGGCTCACAATACATAAAAACACTTACAGTTCTTTGCACTATGGAGGTGGAATAATGTAAGAGAAGGGGGTTTTCACAGAAATATAATGACCACAAACAACAAAACTCCTGAATAGGACTGAAAACTGTGAGGAAAAAACCAAAGTTTGAAGGTAAAGTTAACCTTCCCTGACCATCGCACCTGTCACACAGTGAATTCAGTATGCAGCGCACCTACTACACTCGAGAAGTGCGATGCATACAGACTGCCTTGAAGGCAGGGTGTGATGATATTAGTGCGAGACTTTCAACGAGTTTTTACTCACAATTTGTAATTCAGTTAAGGGATTTAGGCCGAGTAAGTGATGTTCAGTATATGTAAATCACAGGGGTAGATCTAAGGAGGTTACTAGAGCCACCACTTAGGGCAATTAGACTATTTGTA
>APFE031393745.1:109915-123891 GCA_000404065.3 Pinus taeda | reverse complement strand
TGTGTACTTGTTTATATATGCATTTATATGGTTAACACACATCTGGTCCTATGTTATTTATGAATATAGATATTTGTTTCTTCGATAGTAGTATGTTGCTGTGATTCGACAGGTTCTTTTTGAAGCTGGGCATACGAAGAAGAAGCAGTGAAGCTCTATCAAGAAGCAGAGGAAATCGAGCACAAGACTAAGGTCGGTCTTCTTGATTCTCCTCTTGTCTATTTTCATAAAAGAAAACGAAAGTAGACTTTACTTGTTTGTTTTTAAGATAGCCACCCATCTTAGTGGGAATAGCAGCATCCGAGTGGACACTATTCTCGGTAACAGCTAGGCGAGATTGTCTTGGGCCTGCTTTCTCTATTTTGCAGGGGAGGGAAGAGATTTGGCCCAAGTTTTAAGAACCGCTTTCAGTCTTCTAAGTTTTTCTTCCCAAATGAAGAAAGAAGAACCTTTCACTGGCGTATTCCAGCAATCTTGAACCAAATTCAGAAACTCTGGTTCCTTGACCCAAAGAGAGTTGAATCTGAAGGGGATGGGGCCAAGATCTTTGTGGCCCAACATCTCAAGCAAAACGGGCTTATGATCTGAAACACTACATGGGAGGATATGCAATTTGAATTCTAAGCCCAGCAAAAGGAAGGAACTCTGCACCAAACATCTATCAAGTCTAGCAACATTGTGACTAGGACCTATTCTTTTGTTAGACTAGGTGTACTTACCATTTTCTGGGGGGATGTCAAGCAGATCCCAGTCCTGCATGAGGTCTTCCACCCATTCCCTTGTAGGGTCCCTTATGATTGTGCCTCCTCGCTTTTCCTCCATGCACAAGGTGAGGTTTAGATCCCCTGCAACAATGATGTTTTCCAAATTTTCTGACTCCGACAGATGTCTGATGGAGTCCCAACACTCCCTTTTCTCCCCTATATTTGTTGGAACATAGACATTGAAAAGACTGACTGCCTCCCTCGAGTCCAAAGGCTAGAGCTTCAAAAACAGCCAGTGGGTGTTGTGCAACTCGGTGACCAGCCTATACTTGAGAGGGTTCTAGAGAGAGCCCAGACCCCTAGAGGCTCCCCATGCTGAAACTGCATGTCCACTACTTCCTTTCCAAATTTTTTTATTGATTTGGAGAAACTCCTTGTCCTCCATTTTGGTCTCCTCAATCAGAAGAATGTCTAGGGCTTCTCTTCTTATAAGGCTTCTCGTTGCTTCTTCTTTCACTTTGCTCCCCATTCCTTTGCAGTTCCAGGAGACAATCTTCATCATTTATTTTTATGATGATGGGCTCCCTTGGAGCCCTGCGCTTGGTTTTTGATCATCTTCGGATTTTTGCCAAGGAGTTTCCCCAGAGTAGGATGACTACCCAGAAGCTTGTCTTTATAAGTTTCCTGATCTCTCTTTTCTCTAGCAGATTTGCAGCCCCTTGCAGATCTTCTGACCGATGTCTGCGTATCTCCTATTTCTCCATCCTCCTCAGACTCCTCCGAGTCATGTTCCTCCTCGGAGGCTTCTGTTTGCTTATCCTTGTTTCTTGCTGTGGCGCTTTCTTCAGGTCTTGCTTCTGTTGAAATCATTTTTTCTAATGGTTTATCTTGCCTATCTTCTTCCTGAGGAGTCTCTTCAACAGAGCTTAAGACCTCATACCTATTTTCTTGGCTTTTTGGCGGGAGAACATTCTGGGTGGAGGTAGGATGGGGGCCATGATTTCTTGTGAGATGTCTTTGGCCTTGTGACATGGTTCCAGCCCTCTTCCTTTCCTTTCTCTGCTTCCCCTTTGTTCGGGCGCCCTCTTGCAAAATGGCCATAGATGTGACATTTACGACATTTGAAAGGGAGTTGCTCATAGTCCAGCACTTGCACATGCGTCCAACTGCCAACCTTTAATTTGATGGCCTCTGGAAGCCCCACCTTTAAGTCCACCTCGACACAGATTTAGGCGCAATCGTATTGATCGTTGTTGTTTGCTCTATCAATGAATTTTCCCAAAGTATTTCCTATGTGCTTGAGGGACTCCTAGTTCCAACAATGCACTGGAAGATTAGGGAGCCGAACCCAGACAGGGACTGTCATTGGGACATCCATGGCCGGATCGAAGTCAAGGGTCCATTTGTTGAGGTAGAGGCCCTGAGGTCCCATGAAATAGGGCCCATTCCTAAAGATCAGGTCTTTGTCCTCCTTTGTGTTGAACTCAAACAGTAAGAAGCCTCTAACCAGAAAATAAGAGGCGACTTTGTTTTTTATCAGCGGAACCCAGTTCTTAACGACCCAATTTTCCGTCGATTTTGGTGAGGGCCAAAGGCCCGTGAATTGACCCACCAGGGCACGATCTTCTAGGGACAAAGAGACCTGGATCGGGCCCTCAGGAGGGAGGTTTACCTCTGGAACATCGTCGAGCCTTTTGACGAACTTAGCGACTTCAAACTTCTTCTTTTTGGGTAGCGAAGCAAGAAGGGAGGAGGAGGTTGCTTCAGCTTTCAGGGATGGAGCTTGCGAGGGACTGATGGGCGAGCCTTGGGCCTCCATGGCAAAGAAGATCAAATCAGAAAAACCGATCTGCACCAAGCAAATACAGGAAGCGAGGCATCTCAAGGCCGGGATGAAGAAGAAGAGGATCCGATCAGACCCTGCAGGAAGAATCTCCGAGGGCACAGATCCAAGCAGTTCTGACAAGAGATCAAGAGGCTCAGCGAGATCTTGAAGAAGAACAAGAGAAAAAAGAAGGATCCTAGCAGATCCAAGAGACCCAGAGGTCAGGAGGACCAGGGTCAGAGGCGGAAATGGCCGAGAGGGCAGAGCCCAGTCTCAGGCTGCGCAGAGCAGGTCGCAGCAGGAGGCAACAGTAAAAAAACTCAGGAACTTAATTGTTTTAATGTTTTTATTATTATTATTATTATTATTGTTATTATTTAAATTGTATATTTTATTTGTTTTTAACATATTTTTTTGTTATTTTTACTTCAAATTTTATCTGAACCATTTTTTTGGGAAAAAATAAAATTTAAATGTATATTTGGATATAAAATTCATAAAATTTGTTATTTTTTCAACTTTTTTAATTCAATTTTTTCTTAGTTTTTTTATTTAACATGTCATTTTTAATGAAAATGTCGTGAAATGCGGTTTTTTTAATTATATCTATATGCAAAATTTGTATTTTTTGTCCAATGTTTAAAATTATTATTTTTTAGTGACAATTCTTTTATACGTATTGAAGTATTAATTAACGATATATAAATATATAAAAGATCCTCCCCTCCAAATATTAATATTTTTGTTTTTAGCTTTGCAAAAAAAAATCATTATATTAAAATAATGCAAAGAAAAACAAAAAAACACATGTTTGGAAAACCCTTAAAAACAAACATCTTAGGATGAAAAATAAGAAGAGGAATAAGACAACTTGAATGGTTAAATAATCAACATTTAAAAAAGAATTGTGCATACTTAAGGCATAAGAAAATTTGAAGTGTCAAAAATATGCCTTAAAAAAAAATGTCGACGCTTTTCAATATTCGCATGAAAATCACCAACATTTTAAAAATTTTATCCACACTTAATAGATTAGAAAATTTAGAGTGTAAAAAATAAGCCCTCTAAAAAAAGGGGTTGATGCTACATCAACACTTCAAAATAAGCATGAAAATCACTAACATTTTAAAAAATATATCCATACTTGATATATAAGAGAATTTAAAGTGTCAAAAATATGCTCCAAAAAAAAGGTGTATTCTGAATCAACACTTTTCAAAATCAGATGATTTTTTGCTACCTCAAAAAAATGGGTACTTGGTACAGTTCTTGTTTGATAGTTTACATCATGCATCAAATCAACTAGAGTTATTTTATGTCATAATTACCATATTTTTAGTAGTGCAACTCAGTAGATAAGAGGCCACATAAGAACATACTGATTAATTAGAGGTATGAGGGATGAACTGCAACTTTCCTCTCTACCACATAGAGATATATATTACTATAAGAATTTCCATCCCGAATAGTGCCATAGCCACACTTATTTACTAAACTCATTAGGCCATACACACATAGGGTTCATGGTTTCAATCCACCAGATTATATTATGTTCTTTCAACTATGTAGGGATATGTGTGTGTTGTGTGTTGAGTCCAACATTTCAAGTTATATGCAAGGATTCATCATAATGATTCAAGAATGAGTACCATACAAGTAGATAACTTATCACATGTGAACTCATTACACTATTCAAGCACTCATGAGACAATATGGACTACCATACCAATCAGACACATCAACAACCTAGTCACATATTATACCTCATACCTTGATGGCACAATTTCAACTCAAATAACATAAATATGAAATTCATTATACAAGTTAAACATGTGTTTACTTATCTCAATTAGAATTAGGGAATTGAGTCTAGGACTTCAACTCTCCACCCAACCTTAGACACAACGTATCCAAGTCTTTCTTGCTGCAGTCACCCTTGAACTAAATTTTGGAGCTTGAGGATGAGTGCTTAAGGGATTAAACCATTTCCACCAGCTAAAACAGGGACTCAAAGACCTAATCACCTCCACTCACGAGCTGCTTCATGCAGTAAATATCTCATAGGGAATCCAGAGGTCCACCACCTCCACACTGTAACTACTCCAACAAGAATTGTGGCTCTAACAATACAGGTTGGAACAGGGAATCCAAAGGCTCACCACCTCTACCCTAAATTGAACGAGGGAATCAAAAGGCTTAACTCCTCCACCCTCAACAATTCCTTCACGTCATGGTTTGACCCAATCCTGGGAATGCATGATCCATTGTAAAGGCATATAACAAGCAAAGGGGCTAAAGAACTTTCCTTACCGGAATCCAAGGAACAAGCCTCCACCCAAGCTGTCAAGCGAATCTAGAGAAAACCATCTCCACTTTCCAGTCTTATAGGTAATCCAGAGACTATTGTCCTCACCTGGAAGATATTCTTCCACCTCCTAATGCTCAACTAAATGTTTTGTTCTGCTCCTAACCTTCTGGTAGTGACACAGAGCTACATGCTCTTTTCCTCCCACGCTATGCTTTCTTTCCTCCTCTACAACACAACTAATACTTCTACGATCCTCTCCCCGAGGCTTTCTTTTCTTTGTCTTATTTCCCCAAGCTTCTTTCTCTGTTCTCTTGTATTTTCTTCTCCTCCTCTCAATCAAAGCTCACTCCCCTTAATACTTGTGAATTGCTTCTTTGTCAATGTCTCTCTTGATTACAATGTGTGGTGTTTCCTTCCTCGAGCTTGTTGTCTCCCCTTTTCATGGAGTGTGATGATCCTCCCTATTATGCAGTTGCCACTGTTTTTGGTTGTGTGGGCATACATTCTCTGTTGCCCCTGAATTCCCTTCTCGACAACGATGGTTTTGTCTTTTCTGAGTGGTGGTGGGGATGTTGTTGTGTCAGTTCCCTACCCCACTCTCTTGTTGGTTGACTTCAACAGTCCCTGATTTTTTTTTTCACAAGAACGGTTATGGATTGTATTAATAGAGTGGTCTAACTGCCAGACTTCTGATTACAATAAGGGTGAGCTCGATCCAAATGGAAACGACCTTCTGAGATACTATGAGGCTTGTATCCCCTTCCAGCTCTTTTTGGGTTCAACAATGTAGTTTATTTATGCGATTTACCCAAGCTTGAAAATACAAACAAACTGATTTAATATCAAACAATAAAACATATCAGCTGAATTGAGTTATGGAATTGGATCCCATGTTTCGTCCCCGTCCCTTTTCATTACCCCGGCGGAGAGAAGTGCAGCTTTATTGGCTTCAAGATCTACTTCTTTGTTGTTATCTCTCAACACATGAAAGTATTTCAGATTTTGGAATAGCTTCACCACGCTTCTGATTCTTTGAATTAGCCTTGCTAATCTTAAGTCCCGAGGTGTAGAATTGGTCACCATGAGTTTTATGATCACTTGTGAGTCCCCAAAAATATTTGCCTCCTTGATTTCCAGCTTCAAGAGCGACTTGAGTCCTTGGTAGAGGGCCAATGCTTTAGCTTGGATGCCGGAGTTGATCCCCAGACCCCAGGCAAAATTGTGGATCGATATACCATCAACATTTTTAATAGCTCCTCCTGCCCCAGCGTTGCCAGGATTTCCTTTTGCTGCCCCGTCAAAGAAGAGAGAGTGTACCTTTTGCTTGGAGATCCAGCCTTGAAAATCCTCCCTATTTTTTCCCCTTATTTGCCATTCCTCGGGAGGGACCATGCTTCTGACGGCTTGGTAAAATTACAGGTTCAAGGAGGCCCCCCAATCAATGTCTAGCTGACTGAGATTCGAGTCATCTTTTTGATCTCCCAGACATTCTTTTAATTGGATCTTTACCTTAGCCGCGACTACCTTGGCATCGTGCTGGATGCTTTTGAAAATTCTGTTGTTTCTCTCTAGCCAGATCTGCCAGCAGCAAATTTTGAGAAGAGAAGACCAAGCCGCTTTGATCACTTTGTTTTTTTTTTTTTGGGGGGGGGGGGGGGGGGCGGAGGAGTTGGTTTTGACAAATAGCAAACATATCTATTATGGAGGCAGGGAGCTTGAATTTGGGGTTCCAATGGTCCATTAGCTCTCTCCAGACCTGCATAGAGAAGTTGCATTTTAGGACGAGGTACGTGGCACATTCCGCATATTATTTGCACATGGAACACCTAGATGGGCCATAGATTCCACGCCTCTGAAGATTGTCCTCGGTTAGAATTTTTCTGTGGCATAGGAGCCAATAGAAAATGTCAATTTTGGGCAGCGAGGGGATGTCCCAGACAGCCTTCCACGGAGCCAGATTAGGAGGGGTGTTTGGGAATGAGGCGAGGTGCGCATATCCCTAGGCCACTGTGAAGCCTGCCGAAAGAGCACCCCAGCCTCGCCTGTCTTTTTTGCGGATGTGCGAGGGGGCAATCCCATTCAGAAAGTCGCAGAGGTGAATGGATTCCCGAAGGAGATCCGATGGTAGATCAATTAGACTCCAGCCAGCCCAATGCGTCCCGTTCCATGAAGAAATATCCCACAATGTGTTTTTTCCAGAGGCCGTCATCCAGTCTTTCAGCGCTTTCACGATTGGACAATTTCCAATTGGATCGTGGTCCATGATGCAGTCATTCCAGATGTTTATTTTTTTCCCATTTCCAAGGATCCAGTAAGCTTTAGATCGGATCAATGGGGCAACTTTGGAGTAGAGGCTAGCAAAGGGCGAAACTCCTTGTGGAATAGGCCCATCCAAACATCTAATCCGCTTGCCTTTGAAGTATTTTCTCCAAAGCGCTAGCTGGGCCCAGCTAGGCTTGGGCACTATAATTCTCCAGAGGAGCTTGGCTCCCATAGCAATGTTCTATAGAGGGAGCTTCTTGAAGTTAAGCCCTCCCTCCATTTGAGGCTTGAGGACAGTCTCCCATTTAACCAGAGGGAATCTCCTCTCATTATGTTTACCTCCTTTCCAAAAGAAATTTCTGATATGTTGATCCATTTTCTGAAGTATACCAATTGGATCTAGAAGCACTGAGAACTGAAATAAAGGGAGACTGTTGAGGACGGCTTTAATAAGGACTGACTTGCCCGCCATATTTAGCCGATTAAATCCCCATGCCTGGAGTTTGATCTTAAATTTTTCTACCTGAGGAAGCCAATCCCTGCTGTAGGCACGCTTGAGAAAGATAGGGAGCCCCAGATACTTGAACAAGGTCCATTTTGAGGAGGCAGCAAATCCTAAGCATTTGGTGATGGAATTAAGCAGTGAGGGCGATGTATTCCAGCAGTAAGTGTGACATTTTCCTTTGTTGAGGCTGCTTCCGGACTCAATACAAAACTCATCAAGAGCCTCTTTGAATCTGTTGGCAGAGTGGGTTGATGCTACCCCAAGAAGCAGGGTATCATCTTCAAATAGGGCGTGATTTATGTTTTGGACCCCCCTTGCTATGGAAATCCCTGAAATCTCCTGATCATGCATTTTTTTGTTTAGATGGAAGCTGAGTATGGAAGCTTGAATAATGAACAGGAGAGGAGATAGGGGGCAGCCCTGTCTTAGTCCCCTTGAAGCTTTAAAGAATCTTGTAGATCTACCATTGACTAGAGGAACAATCCATGGTTCCGAGATGCAAGCCCAGATCCATTTGATAAAGCTCTCCCCAAAACCAATTTTTTTCAAAACATACAAGAGAAAGCTATGTCTAACATGATCAAAAGCATTTGCTAGATCCAGTTTGATAGCCATACCTTTTTCTTTACGCTATTGACTTGACAGGATTGCCTCTTGAACTAAAATGAAGTTGTCCACCAAATGTCTTCCATGGATAAAGCCCCCTTGGTTCTCTGGAATGATTTTAGGGAGGATATGCTTCAGCTTGTTAGCAATAATTTTGGTGATCAGCTTGTAACCAGTATTCCAAAGGGAGATGGGGTGAAATCTATTAAATGAGTTGGCGCCCTTTTCCTTGGGGATGAGAGCAAGGAACGAGGAATTTGTACTTCCTCCTATTTTCTGGCAGACTTGCGATTTTTGAACCATTTTATAGAGATCTTTTCCCACGATGTGCCAGCAGGTTTGGAGAAATCTGGCAGAAAAGCCATCAGGACCTAGGGCTTTATCTGGGTCCATATCAAAGAGGGCGCTTTTGACTTTTTTCATTGTGACTTTGGTTTCTAAATGGTGATTCATCATAGCAGAAATTGAGGGGGGAACCCCGTCCAGCAGACATTGGTTCTAAGATGCATTCGCCTCTTCACTATACAGGCATTTGAAATGAAGAAAAGTTGCATGCTTGATGCTTGCAAAGTCTTTGTATATAATAGAATCTTCTTTAATTTCAACTATGGAGTTGAAACATTTTCTAGCTTGTGCTTGCTTGTGAAAAAATGAAGAATTTTTGTCTCCTGCTTGGAGCCAAAGACAGTGCGATTTGATCCTCCACGTTTCCTCTTCGGCCAGGCAGGCTTTATGGTATTGCTGTTGTAGGTGGGCCTCTTTATCTAGAATTTCTCTAGACATATGTGCCTCTTCCGAGAGCAAGTGATGGGCGTCAAGCTGATTTTAGAGTTTTTTTCTTTCGGTTCCTGGGTTAGATAGAGTTTTGGCCCAACACTTTAGGACAGATTTCAATCTTCTGAGTTTTTCTTCCCATATGAAGAATGGAAATCCATTGACAGGCTGGGACCAACTTTCTTTAACTATCTGCAAGAAGCTTGGTTCCTTGATCCACATAGGGCTAAACTTGAAGGGGATGGGGCCAAGATCTGTGTGAGCTCGAAGATCTAGCTTGATAAGCTTGTGATCAGAGGTGCTACTTGATAGAATATGCATACTAGCATCTAAACCAAGCAAAAGAAAGGAGCTTTGCACAAAGAATCTATCCAGCCTTGCTGCAATATGTCCAGGGCCTATTCTTTTATTAGACCATGTGAACTTACCTGAGACAGACTTGATATCTAACAGATCCCAGTCTTGGAGGAGATCCTCTGCCCATTCCCTTGCCGGATCTCGCACAATGCAACCTCCTCGCTTTTCTCAAGAGTGTAGCGTGATGTTCAGGTCACTTGCTATGATGACATTTTCCAGATTGCCCAAATCTGCTTGCTGTCTTATTAAGTCCCAGCAGATCTTTTTTTCTCCAGCATTGACTGGTACATAAACATCGAAGAAGCAAAAAGTTTCTTTTGTGATTAGATGCTACATCTTTAACATCACCCAATGGGTATTTGAAGTCTCAGACACTAGCGAAAACCTGTTGTCATTCCAAAGAGTACCCAACCCTCCAGAGGCTCCTCGGGCTGAGACAGCTGTTGCTTTACTCTTATTCCAAAGTTTTTTACTTAATTGAAGGAAGTCTGACTCCTCCATCTTAGTCTCCTGGAGAAGGAGTATATCCGGGGCCTCTATTCTTATTAGGTTTCTTATAGCCTCTTCTTTGATTTTGCTCCCCATACCCCTACAGTTCCAGGAGATTATCTTCATTATTTACCTTTGCTTTGCTAGGCTCCCTTCGAGCCTTGATGCTGGTTTCTTGCCATCTTTGGCTTTTTTGCTAACAACTTCTCCAAAGTTGGTTGACTGCCCTGTAGTTTGTCCTTGTACGTTTCGTGCTCTCTTTTCTCCCGATCCGTTTTGTGCCCTCTTGTAGATCTCCTTACAGAGGTTTGGGAATCTCCTATTTCTCCTTCCTCTTCCGAGTCTTCCGATTCTTGATCCTCCTCCTCGACTTCAACGGGGGTTCCTTTTGAGCTTTTTGCAACACCCGTGTCCTTGAAGAAGGGAGGCAGGATATCTTTATCTGGGGACACTGGTTTTTGGACTACGGCTTCATGAGTGTCCTCTAGCTGGGAGCTAAGAGGGTCGTACCTATTCTCTCGGATGGACTTGGGATGGATCTGCTGAGCAGGGTCTTGCTGAGGGCCTTTGCCACTTGTGCCTCCCAGCTTCTGGGTCTTGGAAGAAGTTTTGGATCGTTTAACTTGATTCCAACCGACCTCCTTCCCTTGCATAGCTTCATTGGCAGATGGGCAGTTTCTAGCGAAGTGTCCATAAACTTGGCATTTCCGGCATTTGAAGGGCAACTGTTCATAGTCTAGTTTCTGCACATGCGTCCAGCTTCCTACCTTGATTTTGATGGCCTCTGGGAGCCCCACCTCTAGATCCACCTCAACTCAGATCCTGGCACAATCATACTGATCCTTGTTGTTCGCTCGATCTATGAATTTCCCCAAGGTG
Source organism: Pinus taeda (assembly GCA_000404065.3). Taxonomy (NCBI): domain Eukaryota; kingdom Viridiplantae; phylum Streptophyta; class Pinopsida; order Pinales; family Pinaceae; genus Pinus; species Pinus taeda. The sequence continues at coordinate 113,182 of APFE031393745.1, read as the reverse complement.
TTTCCAATGTGCATCAAAGAATCCCAGTTCCAGCAATGAACTGGGAGGTTTGGAAGCCTAACCCACACCGGGACAGGTTTGGGTACGTCTACTGCTGGATCAAATTCAGGAGTCCATTTATTTAGGTACAAACCTTGGGGGCCCATGAAATAAGGACCATTTCGGAAAATCAGATCTTTATCGTCTTTGGAGGTGAATTCAAAGAGGAAGAATCCTCGCCCCATAAAGTATGAGGTCACACTTTCTTTGATCAGCGGCGACCAGTTTCTCTTGACCCAGATCTCCGTGGATTTAGGGGATGGCCATAGACCAGTGAACTGGTCAATGAGAGCTCGCTCGGACAAGGACAGAGCAACTTGAATCGGGGTTTCCGGAGGAAGAGAGATCTCTGGAATATCATCGAGTTTCTTAACAGATTTCGTCGCTTCAACATTCTTCTTCTTAGGGAGCCCTTCCAGAAGCCGGCTGAAAGCCTCAGCTGAAGAGTTCGTTGACGGGGGAGGAGAAGTGGCCTGGGGGTGCCCAGCTCCTCCATGAACGCTAAATCGAAAGGGGTCCTGCCAGAAGCGAGCAGATCAAACCCCCATGGCCAGGCCGACCGCAGGAGAAGGGCCTTGCGCGGACATGCTCGCAGGGATCTAGGCGGAGGGGTGCGAGCTCGCGCGCAGTCTGCAGGACGCGCAGGGAGCGGGACTTAGGAAAAGGCCGAGCAAGGGCCGAGGAGCAGCGCAACACCAATCTAAATTACATTATAATGACTTCAACAGTCCCTGTTGCCAACACAAGCCATCCTTATTCCATTTCGTCATTTCTTCCTTGTAGATTTATCCAAGGCAGGTATGGTTTTGTTGTTCATCTTTCGAGCTCAATTACTTTGGAAAACCAATTCATTTAAGGCACACCAACCAACCTTCAATGGCTACCATGAAACATATCAAACTTCCTTTAACTCCCAAACAACCTCCTTCCTCAAACTCTAGAATCTGTGTCTCAATTCTCAAGCCTTTTAATTTATAATCAAAATGCATAAATATTTTCAATATTTATAAGAGAAAGAATTTAAAAAAAAACGTTGTTACATTATCATTCCTATCCAATACTTGAGAATGTTGTCAAAAAAATACTAATTTGTCTTTACATATGCCATTATCATTTTGCATATGAGTTTTTGTGCCTCTTCTTCATTCTCACACTAAGCATATGCACCAATAATAATAATTCAAGAGACCATGTCTTATCCATATATTATATCAAACACTTGTTGAGAATGTGCCAAACTCCCACATTTAACATTTTTACAATTTTGTTCTATAGATAATTGTGTAACTGGTATCTCCTTTATTTATTTAGGCATGAACCCTTTTTGCCTCTACAAGAACCTTGATGTTATTACATACGTACAAGAGATAAAAGTAAGCAAAGAAATCCACTTGAATACTTTGTTGTTCTATAAACTTCGACGTGTCCACCACTCACTTTAATAAATCCTCACATAACCTGTAGTAGAAAAACATTGGGGTTATTGATTTTTACTATTTTGACGTTGGAGTGAATTTTGGGGTGGTTGGAAGTATAAGTATAGATTTAACAAAATTTATGTAAGTTTATATGTTTCGGCAACTAATTTATTGTAGAATTGAGGTTTCTGTGATCCATCATAGTTATAAAAAGAATTTTGGGGTAAATTACATATCGAAAGATTTTTGTCTACGCCTTTCGAACCAACTAGTGTGGTTTATCGTCAGGACAAGTTGAAGAAACAAATCCAGTCTAGCAATTTAAATAGTCTAAGCAGAGACTCCAAAGGCTAAAAATAATTAACGGCTAATTTTTGACTTTAGGACCCAGGACAACTTTTCATTTATTAATTTAATATTATTATTTATTATTATCAATTATTATCATTATTTATTATTTTATTTGTGGAAATCAGTTAAATTAGGTAAAAATAATATTAAAATAAACTAATGGTTAGTTTCTCAAAAATAATTTCATATATATATATATATAATATATATATATATAATATATATATTATAAAATAATAATATTTAGGTCGTTAAAAAAAGCTTAGGACTAATAAAAATACTTAAAAATTGTAATTTAATGGGAAATTAAGTCAGACTATGGTTTTCTATCTGACTAATCCCAATTAAAATTACAATTTTTTAAGTATCTTTTATTATTTTAATTTATATATATATATATAGATTTATTTATATAGAATAATTAATAAATAATTTAACTATAAGAATAGCTTCGGCGTGAATCACATAAAAATGACCTTTGTCGACGCGTTTCGAACCAACTAGTGTGGTTCATCGTCAGGACAAGTTGAAGATACAGATCTGGCCTAGCAGGTTAAATAGACCTAGCAGAGACTCCAACGGCTATATAACGGCTATTTTTGACCCTGAGACCCAGCCCAACTTATAATAATAAATATAATATTATTATTATTTTTATAATATTAAAATTGATAAAACAAAATTTTATTTCTAGAAATTAGTGAAATTAGGTGGGTTAACTAGAAACTTACGTAATTTATTTAACATACGGTTAAAATTAATAATATTAATGGTTATTAAAAATTAATTATTAGTTTGAATGATTTCCTTTGAAGAACTTATATTATTATTATTACTTTTCTAATATTAAAATTAATAATATAATAATCTATTTCTAGAAATTAGTAAAATTAGTTATAATGAATAGTAATTTACTTAATTAAATAATCTAATAATAAAATAGTACTAATGGTTATTATGAATTTATTAATCGGTTAATATTAAAATTAATAATAAAATAATATATTTCTAGAAATTAGTAAAATTAGTTATAGTGAATAGTAATTTACTTAATTAAATAATCTAATAATAAAATAGTACTAATGGTTATTATGAAGCCGACCAGCACTTGAGTAGGCTCAGAAGCCCAATAGAGTTGTACATACTATGACGCTGACTTCGGGTCAGCTGTGACTGGCCTGGATTGATGAGTTCTCCATGGCGATTGTAGCAGGATTGATGTATTCTCTTGTGAGGCCTGGATTGATGTGTTCTCCATGGCGATTGTAGCAGGATTGATGTGTTCTCCTGTGAGGGCAGGATTGATTAATTTCTCCTGTCGAGGCATCCTACCCATGCAGTCTGGGACTCATGGGAAGTACCTCTCATCTGATCAATGAGCAGGGAAATGAAGTTAGGGACCATAGTAGTACCGATGGACGCATCGTTGTATCTACCGTACTCCCTATGCTAGGATGAC
>APFE031393745.1:98569-109285 GCA_000404065.3 Pinus taeda | reverse complement strand
TGGAGATATGAATTTATTTTGTTTATATAATTATTATCAAGCCGACCAGCAACTTGAGTAGGCTAAGAAGCCCAATAGACGTGTCTATTCATCATCTTCGTATTAGTATAAATAGAAGAGGATTTGAAGTCATTTTGACACATCCTCTTCATGTGTTCTCCTCCTCTCCACGTCTTGGGTTTTTGGAGAAGGAGGGACACCTAAAATATACATTTGTTGATGCCCTAGCCGCAGTAGCTGATGCCCTAGCCTGCACGCTGTTCAAGAAGCCCTAACGCAGTCCTGTAATGGAGTCTCCTAGCCGCAGTAAAAGAGGATCTGAAACAGCGTGGGTCAAGGTCTGTTCAGGGGTCCGTTTTTGAGGACAGAACTGTTGGTGGGAGGTACGAAGCCCTGTTCTTGTAGGCCACAACCAAGGCAGGGACAACAAGTTAGTTTAGAGGCTGTTTGGTGGGTGGATAGTCCTCATAAGAGGCTACCACAGGTCTGTCTATACACCTGTAGGATGTTGCTGTTTTTTAGGAGGATAAGTCTGTGTTTAAGGGCTTAAATCTGCCCTAAAAGAGCAGCGTGGAGGGGAAGCCTCCCATTGAAGGGCAGCCGCACTTCATAAGGACAATTCTGGGTCAAATTTGAGGACTGTTGGGGACTGCGTTGTGTGCCCTAACCAGTCCCAGAAATTGCAGCAGTGCAGGAGTCTCAAACAGCAGTGTTTTGATATGTATTTGGTGAAAGGAGTTGACCAGCTTTGGATCAGTTTGTGTAGCAGCCTGTGGGAGCCAAGTTGGGCAATGATACTTGGTGCAGCAATAACACATAGCAGCAACAATGATACTTGGTGCAGCAATAACACATAGCAGCAATAATGATACTTGGTGCAGCAATAACACATAACAGCAACAATGATACTTGGTGCAACAATGGTACATGGGACAGCAATGAGTACATGTTGTACAGTGCATCATAGTGCACATAGCAGCATATGCACAGGCAGCAAGATGACAATGAGTCATACTAGCAGGGGCAACATAATGACGATGATGTATGGGCAGCAAATGGATGAGATGCAGAATGATGATAGGTGAAGGAGTCACCTTGAGAATCAGTTGAAGCAGAATGTCTTCAACTGATCTCATCATGATACGAAATGATCTATGCTAGATCTAGATAAGTCAAAGTATTGACTGCTATTGTAAATGTTCTCTCTCTCTCTGCTGAACTTTGAAGATAAAAGAAGATTTGATCAAAGGGTTTCCCCACACATTGTGGGGTTTGTCCCTGGCTTGCGCCATATCTTGTGTCCTCTTGCGTTGGCTTGTCTTTTGCGTTTTATATTTATGTTCTATCTGCAGTTTATCGTAATGCTTAAACTTTGCCCTTGCCCCTAGTAAAATCCCTTTAGATGTCATTATCTGCGGCGTGGAGCATGGAATCAGGGATCTACCTGATAATATTAAGGACACCATCAGGCAAGATTGTGCTGTGGTCCTTAGGAAGGCTAAACCCCCTCGGAGGAACCTCAGTAAGGAGGAGTTCTTTGCCCTTATGTCCTTAAATCAGAATGAGGATATTGTGGTCCTTAAAGCGGACAAAGGAGGGGCTACGGTCATCCTCAACAAAGACGATTACCGTAGGAAGATGTTAGATCATCTTCACAACAGTGGCAGTTATAAAAAACTTGCCAAAAACCCTCTTAAGATAATCTCTAGGACAGTGGCTCACGCCATCAAGTCTAGTAACTCGGTGGGTGCCCTGTCCCGTAAGCTCATTGAGAGCAATCCCATCGCTCCTAGAATCTATGGGGTGCCTAAAATCCATAAGGAAGGGGTCCCGCTGAGGCCTATCGTCAACACCATCGGAGGTCCGACCTACCTTCTGGCCAAGTTTCTGGCTCTTAAGCTTAAGCCCCTGGTTGGCCGCACTGAGTCCTTCGTGAAGGACTCTGCATCCTTCATCATGGATATCAAGGATATCAGGATTGACCCCAAAGACATTCTAGTCAGCTTTGATGTGGTCTCCCTGTACACTTGCATTCCTATAAAAGAAGCCATGGAAGTGATCAAGCGCTTAACAGATCCAGATACCGCTCATCTGGTTGAAGTTTGTCTCACTTCCACGTTCTTCTGTTTCGAGGGTGAGTTCTTCGAGCAGACCTGTGGTGTTGCCATGGGTTCCCCCCTCTCCCCGATCGTGGCGAATCTCTTCATGGAAGATTTCGAGGCCAAGGCTCTTGCCTCGGCTCGTCTCCTTCCCAAGCTTTGGAAGAGGTACGTTGATGACACTAATGTCATCTGGCCCCATGGCCATGAGGAGCTGGATCGTTTCCTCGATCACCTCAACGGCCAATCCTCAGCTATTAAGTTCACCATGGAAAAAGAGGTCAATGGCAGCCTCCCTTTCTTGGATATTCTTATTTCTAGGAAGAAGGATGGCTCTCTCTCCCACGCCGTGTTCCGTAAGAAAACGCACACAGAGCAGTATCTTCATGCCGATTCCCATCACTTCCCGGCTCAGAAGATGGGTGTTCTTAACACTCTGGCCACGCGTGCCCTCAGGATTTCGGATAATGAGAACCTGGATAGAGAGAGATCCCACCTCCTTGATGTCATTGTGGAAAACGGATATAGTAGGCACCTAGGTCTGAAAGCTTTCCTTAAAGCCTCTCAAAATGCGCTGATCAAGAAAGAGCCTAAGGAATGCCAGCTAGGTGTCAATATACCCTATATCCAAGGGACCACAGACAAAATTGCGCGGATCCTTAATAAGTTTGATATTCCCTCCACCTTCAAACCCCTCAGAACCATCCGTAATTCCCTGCGGTCGGTGAAGGATCCTGTTAACCCCAAGGACATGAAGGGGGTGTATCTGATTCCTTGCTCTTGTGGGACACCCTATATAGGGGAAACAGGGCGCTCCATCCAGCAGAGAATTTGCGAGCATGCAGCAGATTTGAGGCATAGAAGAACAAAATCCTCAGCCCTAGCAGAGCATGAGGACAAGACTAAGCATCACGTCTGCATCGAGGAGGCCAAAGTCATAGCCAGGGTGGACCGGTTCCATCATCGCAAATTAAGGGAAGCTATTGAAATTGAACATAGACCCAACAATCTCAACAGAGATGATGGCTGGAAAGTTGGTAGAAATTGGATCCCCGCCCTATCGTCTTAGGGTTTCTTCCTTCCCTCTCCGTTCATCCAGGATGCTTTCCTCTTGATCGTTCTGTTTAATCTTCTGGAGTTTTCTAGTCTTTTCCTGTATTTATGTCTTCAGCTATTAACCCTATTGGATTTTACCTTTTTTCTTGAGTTGGTTGTCTTTTAGTTTTTTCATAGCATCATTATTATGAGGGTTTCTTGATTATGATGTATTCCTTTATTTATCTTTTAGTTTTATTTATGAGTACTTCCTTGAGCTATTTAGTTGCAGCTCCTTAACCTTGCGATAATAAGTATGGCCCATCTAGATTTTTCTATCGCAAAGTAACATGATCAAATAATATATATATATGTATATACAACATCAGTAAATAAAATAAATTTATTTAATTTACAAATCTATCCTCTTATGAATAGTATTAATAGGTGGTAAATGTAATAATTCTTATAAGCAGAAAAAGGTTTAATATTACATCAATGGTAAGCAATATAGTTTTTATATAAGTTAACATACATTTAGTAAATAATTCATGCATATATTTAGTTTTTAATTTATTAAATAAATACTTATTGTTTCTAGATTACCTTTGAAATTATTATTATTATGGTTGGAATAAGGATATATAATTTATTTATGTAACCTATATTTCTTCTTATAAAGAAACCCTTAACCGATTAATAAATTCATAATAACCATTAGTACTATTTTATTATTAGATTATTTAATTAAGTAAATTACTATTCACTATAACTAATTTTACTAATTTCTAGAAATATATTATTTTATTATTAATTTTAATATTATAGAAAAGTAATAATAATAATATAAGTTCTACAAAAGAAATCATTCAAACTAATTAATTAATTTTTAATAACCATTAATATTATTAATTTTAACCGTATGTTAAATAAATTACGTAAGTTTCTAGTTAACCCACCTAATTTCACTAATTTCTAGAAATAAAATTTTGTTTTATCAATTTTAATATTATAAAAATAATAATAATATTATATTTATTATTATAAGTTGGGCTGGGTCTCAGGGTCAAAAATAGCCGTTATATAGCCGTTGGAGTCTCTGCTAGGTCTATTTAACCTGCTAGGCCAGATCTGTATCTTCAACTTGTCCTGACGATGAACCACACTAGTTGGTTCGAAACGCGTCGACAAAGGTCATTTTTATGTGATTCACGCCGAAGCTATTCTTATAACTATGACAGATCACAGAAGTCTCAATTCTACAAATTTAATTTTGTTGCGTAAATATATGTGCAATTTTAGTCATCATATTTGGTAAAAAAAATGCAATGCAATTTGTTGAATTCCAATATTATGATCGTCGGTTCATCATTGGGACTAAAATTGGATGGGAATTGGGACTTCTTTTTTTCAGTAAAGGAATTCAATTATTGCGTTGATTGAATGTTAAATATCGGATCAACTCCAACTATGGTCACAAACAGTTGAAATTAACTAACGAATACAACCATGAGCATGGATATTGATTGACATATGTGTTGGTTAAGATTTTCCTTAACAAAATGGTGTTTTTTGTTTTTATAGATTTTGTTAACGCTGTGATCAACACCCTTCAAAATTTTGCTCACACTTGAATTTTGGATCCTACTGAAGATCTTACGGTATGTTGTCTTATGGTTATTACATGGTAATTTGATGTTTTGTAAAGTGTTTAAGTCTTCTTCCTTGTTTTAAACTATTAAGTCAATTACACACACATGCTCAATGTTCGATGAGTTCATGAGAACACTTCCTTTATGCAAGCTTGGACAAGCATAAAATTGTCCATCAAGCTGTGACCTGGGTGATGTTCAACTCATGTTTATAGTCAATGCACACTTTTATTGAGAGCCCTCCTCACTTTGTTGTGTTTGTACTTCCATTTTGGTGAGTTTCCTTAATTGTCATCTTTTGCAAAATTTTGATTTCACATTTGCTATTGTTTCTTTTGCTCGCATTACTGTAATAAGTGTCATTTTCATGTTATTTTCACTTTGGCATGTGTTGCTTCCAAGGTCATTAGCATTTTGCAAGTGTCATCTTCATTTTTTCCTCCTGTGGCAGGTTTTGTTTTTGTGTTTTCACTCCTGCATGTGTCACACATTTGAATATTAGCAAAGTTGGTTCTAGCACACTCTTCTACATTAAGTGGTCTTACATATCATTGGAATATGCACTAGACACATTCCTAAAACTTAGCACACCTTTTTTCCACAGTCATCACATCTATCATAACTTGTGTTCTAAGTGTTGTAATGTGTCATTTCAATTGTCACACTTAGAAATGGGTGTCTCTTTGTTGCTCTTTTAAGGTATGACTATTGTTCATGAGTCCTATGCATTTTGTTAGCTTGTATTGATGGAATTTATGTGTGTAGTCCATCTTTGAGTTGTGTTAGGATGGATTTCTTTCTCCTACTCTACTTGTCCCACACTTAGCCATTTTGAGAGCTCTTCTTTGTCCTTAAGCCTAGTGCAAGTTCTAAAGGCATTAACCCTTTTACTAAGTGATGAACACAACTTACTCATGAGCCTCATTGACATATATTTCCTCCTGTACTTTTGCACTAAGTATTTTTTAAGGTCTTCTCCCTCTCACAATGCATTGGTATTTCCTAAGGATAAGTCACCTAGCCATGTGTTGCCTCCCTCAGTGAACAACACATTTCCGATGAAAAGTAGCCACTGTGGGAGAGAATTGTGCTCTCCCAAGCCTTAACACACTATGAAACAATGAAGCACACTTAGAGACAATAAAGAAAATTCAAACACTCAGCGAAAAAGTACACTTCATAACAAAAAGGACCCTTTAAGCACACTTCGAAACAATGAAGTACACTTTGAAACAATGAAGATCCCCTGTCTCTTAAAAAATCACATGGCACACTCCTGAAGCCTGAAAATTTTGAGTGCATGATGCACTCATCAAGCACGAAGCCTCCCCTTAGAGCACATTGAACACTCATGAAGCACAAAGCCTTAAGGCATATGACACATTGTTGAAGCAAAAAGCCTTCCTTTGAGCAAATGGCGCACTCATGAAGCCTAAAGCCTTTGAGCACATGGTGCATTATTGAAGCACGAAGCTCTCATCCTTCCTTTTGAGTGCATGGCACACTCTTAAATTAGGAAGGCTTCATCCTTCTCTTAAATAACGCATGGTGTAGTCATAAACCCTGAAGCCTTTATTTGAGTGTACTTGTTTAGCTCTAAGAATTGCACCCTCCTATTTCCTCTTAAGCACACAACCACACTACAAAGGCTCAAAGCCTGACCCCTTCATCCCTTCGGTGTGCACCCTTGCACCCTCCTTATTCCTCTTGAGTGCATTAGCACACTTGAAAGGCTTGAAGCCTAACCCCTTCGTCCCTTCAATGTGTGACCTTGCACTCTCCTTAGCTTCCTTGAGCGCATGAACAACATCTTGAACCAGCAAATGATTCTCCTTCATGCTTCAAACCTACGCCCTATATGCTTGAGTTCTCTCTCTTGTTCTAGAGTGCACAAGCACACCTTAAAGGCCTCTTGTGATCATTGATGAGTTTGACCATGTCCCCCTAATCAAGCCTTCTTGTTTTAACCCTCTCACAGTCCTATCATGGTGCATATTATTTCATGAGCTAGGTAGTGATAGCATAGATGTTTTTGGACTAATTTTTCCTCGACATTTATGATTTTCATTGGTAGGAGTACCTTCCTAACATGACAAGGTGATTCTCAAGAGAAGATAGCAAGGAGGAAGCATAAAGAAACACCTGCAGAGAAGAAGAAAAAAAGAGAGCTATCACATTGACATGAAACAAATCATGGGTCAAGATAGAATAAAGACATTACATGATGACTTAGAGGATTCTGATATTTATTAAGACCCTTTGGAGGGTGAAAATGATAAACAATGTGGATCTTTCATAAAGATGAAGCATATATCATATCTATCATCAAGAATGCAAGATGAAGTAACAAGGAAGACAACTTGGCATTGCCACCTCATCATGAAGTTCATGTCATCATTGTCAAGTTGTATTTTGTACCAGTGTCATCATAATAGTGAATGTGTGTTCATGTGTCATGCTACATCACCGTGTGGAATGTAATGGTGTATTCTCAATAAAAGGAAAAAATGTAATGTGTGGAAGTCTAAGAATCATGTGTGGAACATGAAGAGTCATATAGTCATATATCTCCAAAAGTCACATTGGGAAGTCCAATTGTCATTTAGAAGTTCAAGAGTTTTTTAAAAGTCTAAAGGATATATTAAGAAGTTGAAGAGTCATGAGGGTAGTCCAAGTGTCATGAGGATATGAAAGGTGATTCCTCTTGTTATAATAGCAACCTCATAACTCAAGAAAGGGGCTTTTGGAGGCATAAGCTTTAGATAGCTAGTCTTCATTTCTCTACTTAGAATAGGAGAGAAAACTATTCTTTGAAGAAGCAAGAAGTGACTTAATGTTCCACTACTAGAACTAGTACCTCACAATTGTAACTGTATACTTAGATCTTTCATCTTATAATTGAAGCTCTATGAGCCAACATATTTTCATGCATGTATTGTGAATGTATTAGGACTATTCTTTAGATGTTTGCTATAAATGCTTCATTCATATGTACTAAGGAAATTGAACTATTACAATGGGCTTGGTACTTATCTTATTGGAGGTGTGTTGTATGTAGTATAATGATCGTTGTGTCTATGTGATTTATTTCGCTAGATACCTAACAAATATTTCTCTACTCTCGTGTGTTTCTCTTAGGTTAGTACTGTATTACTTCCTTATAAAGGCTCACTTTTGTCTCCCCTTTTCGTGAAAGTCTCCTTTTATACATTACAATCGTTGTTTCATAATGTCAACTTGCTTATTCAAGGTTTATGTATATAATCTCTTATTTATCTATTGAAACCAAAGAGAACCTTTGTGTTATGGTGGTTGAGTCGATACTCTAGATGGGGCTCCTACTCCAAATAATGTGAGGTCTGATTGAGACTTCACATCGGAGAGACCCCTGCATGTTGGCGGTATCCAACACCACAAATAGATTTAAATATGTTTTTTCAATATTTTTTGTTTTTTATAAATTTAAAAATTTCCCCTTTAACTTATTATGAATTTCATTTTACCATACCAAGATTTAAAAAAAAGAATAATTATGAGGATTTTCTTACTATACCTAAATATTGTACTTGAAACAAGGCTAAAGATATAGCTACAACTATGTTTCCGTTCATCATTACATCATTAATTTTTTTTGTAAATTTTGCATTAGTAAAACCGAAAAAATATTCTATGCTAATAATGTATATTCCTGTTTTTATAATAATTAATTCTATCATCATAATAAATATTTCTCATGCAATCAACAAAAAGTCTCACTTCATTTTTTTTAAGTACTATGCCATAAAAGTAAATATATTTTTAGAATTCTTTTACATTCTCTAAGAATTTTATCCTTTAGAAGTATCGTGAGCTACCAAATCTTGTGTTTATGTAGAGAGCCATTTTCTTCCTCCATAATTATATTGCATTTTATTTAGAATCATCATGTGTATACTCAAAAAAATTGATGATCATTCACTTCCATAACTTTTATGGAAAAGACATAGTTTTTATATGATTTCACTAATAGACTAACTTTTAACTTTCTAATATTTTATCTCTTTTATCTGCATTTTCTTCTTCAATATTACTATTCAACATTATTATTAAAATTATAAACAAGATGAATGGAATCATCAAACACCTTTTATAAGGAAACGAGAGAGTATTCATAATTTACACACCAAAAATTATGTTGAGCTTTCTATTAACTCAATGTAATAATACACATAAATACATGACTATTGTCTCAAAATAAAAAAAATTATATTGATGACACTAACAACCAGTTGGGAAAATATCCCAACCACACACCAATTTAGGGGCTAACAAGTTGGAGAATATATCTCATAATCCAACTAGATCTAACTACCTTCTAAATAATAGTAGAGAACAACTCATGTAGAGATAATCTTTACATTGCAATAACCAATATAGTAAAAAACCACAACCTTATGGCATTATAAATAATTCCGTAATAACAATCTGATAACTAGGGGTTAATAATTACTCTAATATCCCCATTTAATGAGTATTTGTATCAATATCTGTTAGGTAATGTCATCATCAAAATATTGAAAGATTCAACCCATTAGGTTGTTACTTGTTCCTTCGAAAAGTATATCCTCCTCGTTGTAATGCAATTTCCTAACATCATTGGGCAACAGTAGCACTTGCAATGTGTCATAACCCTTGTGAAGGGTATGATGATGAACTTTCAGGTTTTAGATCTCCTTAGAACTATTAGATAGCAATCCCCACATGCATATTTCATAATCCCAATGAGGTATAGTTTCTTTAATCCACTTGCATCCTATATTATTTAACCAACCATCCACCTTGAGTTGGACGCACACTTGATATTTTGTAACTTGGAGATAATTTCCTTCTCATTCCTATGGATTCATGCACATGCGAAGTGTCTCCTTCTTATTTGTTAAATCTTCATCTTGGATCTTCCTGTTAGGTAAACTTGACTCAGGATAGAGTCAAAAGTTGACGAGGTTAAATAGTGATGGTTTTGGGGCACATGGTATTGTGCACCCATGGTATTCTGCCCGTGGTATTATATGTAATGGAGCCTATAAAAGGCTGGAAGGACTTCATTGTAATGCAATGGCCTGGAGGTGAGCGGTGAAGGCTCACTTGGCCGGATTGGCCAGGGTTTTGGCCAAGGATAATGAAATTTCATTATGATTGGGTTTTTCCCCGGATTTGGGTTTTCCCGGATAAACATGTGTATTTATGTGTTTATGGTTATTGCTGGTTAATTTTATATTTATTCCTCTCAGTAATTATTTATGTTCTTGGGTAAATTTCTTAACAATTGGTATCAGAGCCATGGTTGAGGGTTTGGGCTTCGAATGTATGCCTTCAATGAAGGATTTATTTTAGCCCAATGGAAATGGTGTTGTAGAGAGCAGTCCTGTAACAGAGCCATGGCTGACTTCATTCAAGAAGTAGAGCAACTTCGTTTCTGATTTGAAGGAATCAGAGAGGAAAGCATTGCAGGAGTTGAAATGCGAGATCAAGGAAGCAATCACGAAAAATGAATTCAGCGAGCATGAAAACGCGAAATTTGATGGGATCAAGAATTGAACTCGTCACCTGTTGAGAGGATGGATCAAAATCACAGCAGCAGTAAACAAAAAAATAAATAATAATTAATGAAGTCAAAATTATTGCATGTAAATGGGCATACTACTGTAATACCTGGTAAGGCATGTGTACCCCTTGGTGATCACCGGTAAAGTTTGGGTTAGACCTAGGTGATAGGGGGGATGTCAGGTTAACAATACCCCGAGTAAAAATTTGAGGGGGGAAGAGCTAGAGTGAGCGGGGTTGTCTCACTTAGCAGGTTTGGCTTGATTTAGTCAAGAAGCCCCAAGTCAAGTTTAAGGGGGGAATTGTTAGGTAAATTTGACTCGGGATAGAGTCAATATTTGACTAGG
>APFE031393745.1:43855-98549 GCA_000404065.3 Pinus taeda | reverse complement strand
GGCCGGATTGGCCAGGGTTTTGGCCAAGGATAATGAAATTTCATTATGATTGGGTTTTTCCCCGGATTTTGGGTTTTCTCGGATAAACATGTGTATTTATGTGTTTATGGTTATTGCTGGTTAATTTTATATTTATTCCTCTCAGTAATTATTTATGTTGTGCAGTAAATTTCTTAACAATTGGTATCAGAGCCATGGTTGAGGGTTTGGGCTTCGAATGTATGCCTTCAATGAAGGATTTATTTTAGCCAAATGGAAATGGTGTTGCAGAGAGCAGTCCTGTAACAGAGCCATGGCTGATAAGGAAAACCCCGTGGTGCTTGAGAAGGATAGAGAGCAGAAAATAAATAAATCTCTGCAAGGGATGTTGCTCTACATGGGGACGACCCCATTCCAGGTTCCCAGTGTTGTCCGTGGCCCGCCGCCCTGATCGCTATATCACAGCCCCCAGGTGTTCCGCAAGCTCTGGCCAGATATGAAATCCGACAACCTCACTGCCAATGTGCTAATGACAGCATGGCAACACCCAAGAGAAGGTCAAGGATGGAGGTCTTGTATCAGTCTGACAGCAGCAGACGCAGGGTTGCCTAAATCAAATGGTTATTTAGTCATCGAAGCAAATGGTGGTCTGAATCAGCAACGCTTATCAATTTCTGATGCAGTAGCTGTGGCAGGCCTTTTGAATGCAACCCTTGTCATACCAAGCTTTCACAATCATAGCGTTTGGCGTGATCCTAGCAAGTTTAGAGATATATTTGATGAGGATTATTTTATCAGCACTCTAAAAAATGATGTGATGGTGGTGAGAGAGCTAACTGAAGTTATAATGGAGAGATTCAACTACAATATAAGCAGCAATAAAAAAAAAAAAAAAAAATTAGTGAAGTCAAATTATTGCATGTAAATGGGCATACTACTAAGACCTGGTAAGGCATGTGTACCCCTCGGTGATCACCGGTAAAGTCTGGGTTAGACCTAGGTGATAGGGGGATGTCTAGTTAACAATACCCCGAGTAAAAAATTTGAGGGGGGTAAGAGCTAGAGTGAGCGGGATTGTCTCACTTAGCAGGTTTGGCTGGAGTTAGTCAAGGAACCCCAAGTCAAGTTTAAGGGGGGAAATTGTTAGGTAAACTTGACTCAGGATAGATTCAAAAGTTGACGAGGTTAAATAGTGATGGTTTTGGGGCACATGGTATTGTGCACCCATGGTATTCTACCCGTGGTATTATATGTAATGGAGCCTATAAAAGGCTGGAAGGACTTCATTGTAATGCATGGCCTGGAGGTGAGCAGTGAAGGCTCACTTGGCCGGATTGGCCAGGGTTTTGGCCAGGGATAATGAAATTTCATTATGATTGGGTTTTTCCCCGGATTTGGGGTTTTCCCGGATAAACATGTGTATTTATGTGTTTATGGTTATTGCTGGTTAATTTTATATTTATTCCTCTCGGTAATTAATTTATGTTCTTGGGTAAATTTCTTAACACTTCCTGACTTCATCTACCATTTGTTTGTCATGGATTCTAACTAAATAACTTCACTCATATTGAGATCATGAGTCTCAATATGTTTTAACGATTCCAAAGGATTATAAATTACAAATATACAATCCCTCCAAACACAATTTTAACATCACCAACACACAAAATGAGTAGATACATGAAATTAACCATGCTTTCAACTAGCACATATGCCACACAAGAACTAAATAAAAAAGGTTTATCAACCAATAAAAGTGTTAGATTGTTGAATTCCTAGTATCATAAATTTCTCATACCATGAAACAAGGTTTAGTTGCTGCAAAAAACTACACTAGCAATCACAAGACAATAAGATAGAAGAGAGAATGAAATAACACTCAAATAAAATAAGTGGCTAAAATATCAATCCAGATCAACTTGTATTACATTGATTTACTTGAGGACAATTAAATAGCACTCTCATAAAGAGGAAAAAAAATAGCACTCTCATAAAGACGAACAATGCACACCATATGTGATTCCTTATGCATGCCTACTCAAAAAGAAACTCTCCTTTAGTTCTAGTTAATTAGGCCAAAAATGGATGTGTAGGACATAAAACATAGTTAAGGTAAATAATAGAGTTGACTAAGGATATAATGGGCCAAAAATAAGTGATAACTACATATAGAAGTCACAAACATCACTCTTAACTCATAAAGTATAGATAATCTCCAATAATAGGATTATAACTCAAGAGATAAGTTTTATTAGAATAAAAAGATAAGTTGATAAGGTTTGTGATCCAAGTTGTTTGAGTAATGATGTGAAATGCAAGAAATTAAAAGGAACCCACACAAATAAATATAATAGATATTACAATAATATGGTGAAAATTAAACTTTTAAATGAAATAACAAAATATTATAGAAAACAAACTGTCTAGAATGTTGGTAGTTAACTATGAGTAGAGAGAGATGACAACTACAAGAATTTGCCAAAATATATTAAAATAAGCCAAAATAGTGGTGTTTTTTAACATAAATAAAGAACCTTATATGTTGAAAAACGTAATCGTAGAAGATGAAATGCCAAAACGTTTCTGTGCCCCAAGGTGGTAATTTTTTTACATCAATTTCCTAGGGGCACAACATTTGCATACAATATTAATTTTAGGTGCATGATATCTCATTGGAAAGAAGTATCAAAGGAATACAAATTTTGACTAAATCCAAGGAATTTCATGAAAGCCCTTGGCCCACAAAATTTGCAAAAAACATCATTTAGGGCCTCAAAATGATCCTAGAAAATTGAGAACCAAAAAAATCATAGAAAAACCACCAAGAAGATAGAGAAGAATTGAGACAATGGAAGAGGTGGGTGGTCATCGATATCTACCTAGATCAATCCTCCTTGTTAGGAAGAAATCATCTCCATTGATTAGGTTCCCTCATGAAATTGAGAAACTTCTACTGAATTTGGTTCCTGGTATGCCACTTTTCTTGGTGAAGAAGTTTCCCTACTTTGACAACCCAATGGAGTGGTATATGTTGTTTGTTGGTTTCCATGATCTAATCCATTGTAGCCTATTTAATGTAGTTAGGATTTAGTTCTATCGGGAGAAATTTCTTCGCCGCTTCCAAATTTTCCAAAAAAGGTAGAAAATATGATTAAAGTAGCTCCACTTTAAATATTAGGTGCAATTGAAGGAAATGAATAGTTGTTAATCAAAAATCATTTTCACCCACAACCTTTATTATTGTGTAAGGCCCATATAGGAGTGGACAAAGATTCTCGTGGAGGTTTTTTAGATGCTCCTTTTATAAATGTAACAACTCCTTATCAACAACCTGAAACTTATGTGGAATCTTGCGTTTAGTCATGCCATCACTTGTACTTGGAATTGCATTTCTATAAGATGTCATGGACCTATTACTAGAGGCATTGGATCTTTTCAACTAATTTGGCTACCCTATTAGCCTCAACCTAATCATGGAAGACTTTGTCATAGAAGACGAAATGGGCATATCTACATCAATTGGGGCCAATGGTTGGACAACCAAGCACATTTAAGAAGGAATATGGCTAATAGAGTTATGGAGGGCCTTGCTATAAATGTCATACAAATATGGAAGAATTTTTTCCCCATTTAAATGATTAAAATTAGATATGCGCAAATTAGTTTTTTTTCCATAAATAAATGAGTTACAAATAATCTGATTGATTTCGATTAAATTACAAATGGTATTGTAATTCATTGTTAATTCATTGTCAAAAGGCCCTTTATTTAGATGGAATTTAATAGGGAGTGATTCTCAACCAAAACTTTCACCCATCATCCTTAGTCTCCTATCCCATGGGTTCATTCTGTATTACTTGGCTTTCTTCTCTATGTGTAGTGAGATTGACAATGATGTTCTTTAGACCCTTCTACTTATTCACATTGATGCATACTATAAAAATACAACAATCAAACTTAGATAGTATATAATATTTAGTCCCTATGGCAGTTGGCTTTAACAACCTAGAACATACACACGTACAAATAGACATGAAAAATAAGAGGTAAGAAACACAGGATAATAAATCCTCGAAGGGGAAATTCATTAAATTATGTCATCCCTTATGTTAAATGTAATGTATGTATCTCATATTTTATATAGCTTTAGGAAATCATAAGAGTTTGGTTAAACAAAATTATTATTTTTTAACTAACCACATAACCATACATCCTTGCAATTCATTTCTAACTAAATTGATTTATGAATCACAAGTAGGAGTTACTCCAACATACTCCCCCTTAACGAATATTAGTGATTGAGATCCACATTCCTCATCTTTGTTTTCCATGCTCATCATCTTTGTTTTTATGTACCTACAAAGACAAACAATTTCACTCCCCCTACATCATGTTCAATCATCATCATGGGTTTTCTGTGGTTGATCCATAACCATTACACCTGTGGGTTTTAGCATAGGCTTACTGTCAAGTATATCAAGAGGTTTATGCTTACCATTAAAAATATTTTGCAATGTGTGGTTTCTGCTGACCACGACAATTATTGGTTTTGACCACTTACTTTACAAAGATTTTTTTACAAAGTGGTTTTAAGAGTACCATGAAATTTTCAACCTAACAGAATGTTAGAGTATACACATCTCAATACACTTATATTCAATTCAAATTAAATAAGTCTGTTAAACATTTTAGGGATGTTAATTTTCATCTACATCTATATTCATACACATCTACACATTACTATTGTTATTCCTTGTTTCTTTTGTTTCTTATTCCCTCACATGTTTTCCATCTTTGTTTTTTCATTGTGTTGTCATGTTTCATTATTTATCTTCCCATGCCGCAGTAGCATTTTCTTTGTTTACCTTTGTCTTTACCGTTGCATCACTTCTTTCATTAGTGGTCATTCTCTTTGCTACTACATCATATTTTCCTTCTTTGTTGTTGCATCATTCTCTTATCATTTTCTTTTCTATTACATCACTTTTTGATCATGACAATCTCTTTCTTGTTGCATACTTTTATCTTTTTATGATGTTGCATCTCTTCGATCTCTTTACTATTGCATCCTTTTCTTTTTCTCTATTGTTGCAACTTGCTTTTGTTATAGAGTCACCATTCTTCCTATAAATAATTCATTATTCATTATAACTTGGTCCTTGCCCTTTGAGATTATCTTGGCCTTTATAGATTAATCTCCCTCACATTCCCCCCTTAATCAAAGACACAACTTCTTTGATCTCACATCAATCTAGAATACGAGTATACGTGCCAACCTCGTACCTACCATAGTGGTTAATTCCACAACTTGATGCCATATCCTCTCTCTACATAAGAAGATACATGCTACATTATCTATACATTTGCGTCTAGACTTGACAAGGGTTTCTTTACAGGGGTAACAAACTTGTCTATGCTTATACTTTTATTGGACCAAAATAAACTTTTTGAGGCGTAAGGTACAATCGAACATGCACTCCTTTACAACACCTCATTACATCATTTCAAATGAGGTATAACAAGCATGTAAAGTGTTTCTCTAACACATAATGTGACCATTTCTCCATGATACTACTAAACAAATTACAAAATCATTACATATGCCCATTTACATCTCATGACCATACACACCTCGTCTCTTTGCTTTAATTCTTCAATCTTCAAATGAAGTCTTCCTTCAATTACATTTGAAGTGATAACTCTTTAATTTTCAGGCTAACCCAAGAACATAGATTGTGGCTATTCTTTAACCAAATCTTCTTTGTAGTTCTTCTCTTTCTCGGTCTTGGTCTCACAAAAAGGACTCCCTAGTCTCTTATTCCAACCATATTTAAGGTCGTCATCACAGGAACATATATTCTCCTTGTTAACTATTGATTTAAACCAACAACTACCCAAAATTGCCACTAAAAGCTTCTACCTTTCCCATTTTCTCAAATTTACTCAGCTTTTGCTATTCAATATTCGATTATGAAATCTACTCATTTGTAACATTTTTCTTATTACCATACCTTTATACCAAACACGAAACACGAAACACGAAAAACTATAAATCCCCGAGGGAAAATTCATTAAATATGTCATCCCTTATGTTACACTATAGGCAATTATAAGAGTTCACTTACACTTAGTTATTCATCTAACTAACTCTATTTATGAATCACCGTTCGTACATTAAACATACATGAAGAAATTAATAAATAGAACTAGGATGGTTTCAGGTTTTGGAAGTGGGTTTGAATATGGTTTAGTTTGAATATATGTGCATGATTCACTTAGGGTAGGAATCTGGTCACAACTCTACCAATATTCATACTTGCACTAGCTAGGTTACTTATGAATTTTTTTCTATAAATGTCATACTTGTAGCTGTCTATAAAAATATGTTTTGGCCATGAATCTATACCGGTATAGTGGTATCAAGCCATCTGTTAAATTAGCTGCTGTCATTCACTTTAGATTCGTGGAAACGCTGGGTGTCAACTTCGGATTTCGGCTTTGGCTGATTCCAAGAAGCTGAGGTTTATTCTTTTAAAACCTAAAAGGCTCCTGCGCCCACATCTGAAATCAATCCAATGCTATAGGCTTCGTAAAAATAAAAATAAAATCAGAAAGAGGAATTTAAGGACGCTACAATTTCTTTTAAAAAATAATGACAAATTTTAGTAAGAGTTTGATAAAAACTGGTTGAAATTTTTAGAAATCAAAATAATAGTTATAAGTTTCAGGGTTTTAAGTATTTTAAAAATGTTAATACCAAATTTCAAAACTAAATATGAACTGAGTAATCTGACTCAACATTTCTCATAAATGTGACCAAATCAGTTTTTTTTTTTTTTTTCCAAAAATCTTAACCATATAATTCTGTTAAATGTATAAATAAATTTAAAATATATTTTTAAAGGTATAAAATTTCAGTACCCAGAAAAAAACTATTAAACGCAAATTACATTACTCACTTAAAATTTCAAAATCATTAAACTAAAAACTTAAAACGTTCAGAGTACGTGTTGGCCGATCAGTCCTGAGATCTTCTGCATCTAACGCAATCCAATTATTTTGCAATAATAGTAAATATCTTCTCGTACAGAGAAAACAGTGATATATTGAACATATGTAATAGTTTTTTCAATGTGAAGCGTGATGTTCCTGCATTTTTTTGTCGGCTCAGTGGCCGACTGGCATCGTGGCCACAATAGGTGTTTTAGTGTCAAATGTCAATGATTGCGTTATGATACTAATCCCTTTCATTGTCATTTAATTAACGTTCAGTGAAATAGTTTAGTGTAGTTTCTCCTCGCCTCATAATTGTTTAATGTTCATGGAAATGGTTGAGTATGGTGAAAATGGTTGTGTAGTTTCTGCTCAGCTAACAATTGATTAAGGAGGGCGGGATGACTCTAGGAGGCCCGTGTCATATGTTTATGTCTTTTTACGCTGTGTTTTTTGTTATATTTTTATTTCGTTAGGTTTTTTATTATTAGGAAATTTTTAAATTTTTATTATTATTTTTTATTAGTGGTTTGAGTGTGGATTTTAGAGTGATGGTTAGTTCATGTGATTGATTTTCAATGAGGCAAGTGCGAAAATTCAACATCGCCTATCAAACTTAAATTGGTCAAGGCTCTCATACCATGAAAGGTTAAGTCACATGACACAGGATTCAAGATTCGAGAGATACGAGGATTTGAGTGTTGGATACACACACGTTGACCTCCAGGAAACAAGACAAGTTCCAATACATTATTTTATATATATATATATATATTCTCATTCAAGATACAAATTCATTCATTCAAACATAGATCTTCATCTAGGTGTAAGTTTTACAAAATAAGATTATGCATACAAAATTACAAATACAATTTTGACATAAATGATAAATGATAAATTATAAATTTATAATACATATTCAATTCATTAGTGGTCCAATAGGAGAAAGACAAGATAGTAAGATAAAGATGTTGTAGTTTTCCCATTAAATCAACAAAGTCAAAATGTGTTATTGTTTACATAGGTAGGAAATCCCAATGGAAAATGGAAATAGCAAATACAAAACAACTAACTACAAGTCTACAAGTATACAAGCCTCAAGGCAGTAGGTAGCTCATGACTCATGAGATATCCATCCTCATAGTCATTATCAAAATCAACATCATTGTTCTCATCATCATGGTCACCACTTCTCTCCTTTGTTGCATCATCCTCCTCTGTATCAAAAGTCATCTTTGCATGTGGTAGTGTGTAGGATGACCCGTCTATAGTATCACCATCATCAAATGTGATAGACTCTCATTGAAAATGCTCCCACACACTTTGCTCCTTGCTCCCAAACACCCACAACAAACTAAATGAATGCACAAATAGAATGGGGAAATACACCTTTATAATGTTGCGTGAGTTCTTGATTTCCAGATTCGTGTTCGAAAATCAGGACACATTTCATATTTGAAGTGTCCTGATTAGGACACGTTCCAGATTCGAACTATCCCGATTGGTCACAACGTGCCCAATTCATCGAATTCATGACACATAGGGCCTAGGGGACTAATCCAGTTTCAAAGATGATAGGTTTTCCATTACATGAAAACGAGCAAGAATTAATAAACTTCCAAACCATTATCATTAACTTTTTGAGTGGTACGAGGGTGGATCCCAGAGTGACAATTAGTCCACCTAATAGATTCCCAACGAGATGAATATGAAAATCTAATAATTTTGAAATCCTTTTTCGTTGCTTAGAATTAAGAGAAAATCCCAAAAATAAAATTAGGAGAAAAAAATTATCCTTATACCAATTTTAAAATTTTGAAATATCCTAGAATCAAATTTTCATAATTCAACTAAAAAACTAAATGTTGATTAAAATATGCTTTTAAGTAAAAAATTGCAAAAAAATTATATCACACAGAGTGGAGAAAATTTTGTTACTTGTAAGAAAAAATTTCATTGACTATCAAAAGTTTTATCTATCAAGAAAATGCTTCAATGATTTTTGGCTAGGAAAGTTATTTTAAAATAACATGCTTCAAGTAATCCATTAAAAAGATTTATTGGAAATTTCCATGAAACTAGTTTGATTTTTAATATAATTTAATCAATGGCCATGAAGTATATAAAGATTTTATTTGAAAGTTTTCCATTAGTTTTTTTATAAAGGATTTATTATTATATTAAATAACATATTATTATTAATTAAATAGATGTGTTTATTTCAAAATAGATTTTTTACAATTTTAATTTAATTAAATAGATTTTTCATAATTTTAATTTAATTATTAGTAATTATCAAGTTGTCTGTAGAGATTTAACTTCCATGAAATATGCTAATAATTGGCATAACAGTGTTCATAGATGAAGAGTTTAAAATTTATCTCTAAGTTAATTATGCTCTTTTTAATTAATCTATTTCAAATTAATTAATTAAAAAATTTCATATCAACAATATAAGTGGGGATAAATATCCATTATTAATAGTTATTGTAACATGTTTTTTAAAAATAGAATAAATTTTATATTAATATATTTATTTTTTAATAATTATATTATAAATATAATAAAAATTAATAATTTTATTAATTATTTAATAAAATAAAAAAAAAAAATTGTATTTTTATTAACTTGTGTGATTTTTTTATCTGGGCACTTTGAAATGTATAATTTTTTTATTAACTTCAAATCTATTAGAATTTTTGAAGACGGCTTACAGAATTCAGAAATAACATGATTGTGTTGTTTGGGCACCCGACATGAAACCATACGAAGGGCTCTCCATTTCTGAAGGATGATTAAATAAAATTTTGAAGGATGACTAAATGAGGTTTGTTATTTGGATTAAGAAAGAATGAGGATCTTTGGGGTCATTAGGACTTATATTGTTCAAAGTCCTCATGAGGTTTGGACGAAAATCCATTCATACAAATAAAAAAAATGAGTTGATTTTTGTTTATTACATTTTATTGAAAGGATAAAAAATATAAGGAAGAAAGATTTTGTTAAAAACTTTCCAATTAATATATTTAATTTAACTTTTAAAATAATATAGAGATTCATTATTATATCCATAAAAATTTATAATTAATATATACTATATTTTATATATTTTTTCGATAATTTTAGTAAATATAATTTTATTTGAAAATATTTTCATATATTTATACTTCTAAAAATAATAATATATGGAAAAACTATAATCAATTATATATCTTTCGCATTTAAGAAAATAAAGATATCCCATGTGTGTTATTTGTAGATATGGATATTTTTTAACAAGGATTCTCAAGAGACTGGATAACTAGCCTAACAATAAATTTTTTTAAAAGTGGAAATATTAATAATCTTCTAATTATAGAATAATTATGATCAATCCTTTGTTTGCAAAACTTTGTGGTAGCATGATATAAAATAGAATCAGGAAGTGGGCATAACTAAAAGAAAAGAGGGGAAAATGACAAACAAGTTTTAGGCTGAAGCATTCTATGGTGGATCATGGTATCACGTTGAGACACATTATTGAAAAGGTTTTGGGGGACAAAGAAAACATATTATGTTGTTTTTTACTTCAAAAAAGCATTTGACACAGGCCCTAGAGATAAGTTGTGGCGCAGAATGAAATAACTTGACATTCCTTTGCATTATAGAGTCGATGTCTAAAGACTTTATGAAGAGGTGAAAGTCAAAATTAGAATCTCAGCGGGTATTTTAGAAAGCTTTAGAAGTGACATTGGAGTCAACCAAGGTTTCCCTCTATCCCCTACTTTTTTGGTTTATATATTGATAAATTGGAAAAGTGGCTAAATCTGCAAGGTGGAGATGGTGTTCAGTTGGGAGAGTTTGTCATAAAGGTTCTTTTATATGATGATGATCTTGTATTGATTTCTAAATCGACCCATGGATTGCAAATGCATCTATATTCCCTTGAGAATTTTTGTAGAGCAGTGGGGATGCAAGTCAATACTAGCAAGACCAAAATAACGATTTTGTTTAATAAAAGGAAGCGGAGCCAATGTACATTCTTCTTTGAAGGAAACATTCTTGAAGAAGTAAATGAGTACAAGTACCTCAGGATTGAATTCAACAACAAAGTTAATTAAGGGGACTGCAGAAAGAAGAGGATTTTAGGAGGGTGGAAAGCATTATATGCTCTTCAAAACAGATGTAGAGAGAGATAATTATGGGATTGAAAAATGATTAAAGTGTTTTCTGGACTCCTAATTTATCGAGTGATGCTATATGGGTGTGAATTGTGGGCTAGCAACGCCCTTGTCTTGAAATGGAAACGGATTGAGAAAATCCAAAAGTGCTTGATCATGAGCAAGTTCAAAATAAAAAGTTCAGTAGCTTATAAGATAATGTTGAGTGATATAGAAGAAAATCCCATTGAAGCAATTGCTATGGTGTGACTCACAAGATATCTACAAATAATTGAGCAAATGGGAGTAGGTAGATGGCCTAATGTTATCTTCAATGAAGGCATGAGTGAAAGAAAGAAAC
Organism: Pinus taeda; assembly: GCA_000404065.3. NCBI lineage: Eukaryota > Viridiplantae > Streptophyta > Pinopsida > Pinales > Pinaceae > Pinus > Pinus taeda. The sequence continues at coordinate 87,077 of APFE031393745.1, read as the reverse complement.
ATGGATGAGACAAAATTATGCATGGATGCAAAAATGGAATATCTACCTCAATGCTTATCCCACAAATAGCAAGGAGCTAAAAATTTTTGTTATGAAAAAGTTTTGTAAATAGGTATGGGTAAAAGAGTTGGGTAGAAAGAAGAAGTACTACATAGAGGAATTCAACCCTGCATGTGATCTCCAACAAAAAGAGAATATTGGAGCTAACGTTCTGTGGAGAGAAAAGGTTCTTATTGCTCAATTCAGAACCAACTCGCATCAATTTCGGTGTGAAAAAGGACAGTGGAAAATGCGTAAAGAATCTTAGGAAGAATGGGTGTGTACATTTTTCACGTCTAGGACAGTGGAATCGGAAAAACATTTCATTTTGGAATGTGATGCGTTCAAAGACATGTGAGAAAGTTATGGGAATATGTTAGCATCGATTTCTGGGTATTGCCTTTTCTGTGAAGGGATTGTTGGAAGAAAATAATTGAATTGCAAAAGATGAAAAACAAAAAACTGATAATCTCATAAACTATTTTTAATCTCGTAAACATTAAAATATAATTTCATTTCATTTCCTAACCTCATTACATAAAAATAAAATTAAAAACAACATATCTCCTCTTCAAAATCAAACTAAAAAATTTCCCCACTTAAAAATTCTTAAAATCATAAATATAAAACCAAAATTTTTGGTGGGCCAACTCACATTAAATAATTTCTTTAATATCACAATGAGACCTATTTTCATCACATCCTAATTATCTAATCTAACTTCTTATTAAAATAAACAAGGAGAATATAAGGGGAGCTCTGCAATGGCGCACTAAGGAACTAGGGTTCTTGTCAAAACCTTCCACGACGCACAGTCTGAGCACACAACTTTTCAAGCACAAACAAAAACTTTGTCAGGATTGGCATTTTAATTCTAAGCGCAAAGGATGATGAACAGTCCACCGAGGGAGGCATCAGCACCTCCCCCCAAAAATTACAATAAGGAAAACCCAACTGAGAGTAGAACTGAGAATGTAGAGAAGCCTGAGGCACGGCCTGCACAACAAAAGGAGAAGAATGAACAAGAAGATCTGGAACACAAGACAACAGACAAACAAGAAACATCTGGCAAACCAAAGAAAGCCTCATTACCGACATGCAAACCCATTGCCACAGAAAGGCCCAAGATCGAGTTGCCCAGTGACAGAATCAAAGTGCAAATACAATATATGAAAGATCATGCCCTAATTGGGAAATTCATAGGTTTCTGGCCGACTGAAAAATCCTTGCAAGGCTGGATAATCTCGAAATGGAAGCTCAAAGGTCATGTAACTCTACAGCTGGGCCCTAAGGGTTTCTTTACAACCACATTTAACTGCCTTGAAGACAGAAACTGAGTTTTCGATGAGGACCCTATTTCTTCAATGCAGCAGGCCTTTATCTACGAGACTAGGTTGAAAGATTCAACCCTAATAAAGAAGATTTCAGTTGAGCACCAGTATGGATCTACATGTACTCGCTTAAACTGGAATACTAGGACGAGGATTCACTAAAATCCATTGGCAGTGGCTTAGGCGAGTTCATAAAGGCAACGAAGGAAATTAAGCTTTGAAGATATACATCTTGTGCACAGATCTGCGTCTACATGAAGCTGGGCCATGCGCTAATAGACACAGTAAGTATTTTACATGATGACTTTGAATGGATTTAGCCCCTTGACTATGAACATGTACGCTTCCATTACAGGGGATGCCATGCCCACGTCCACCTCTTTTGTGACTATCCCTTAAACATGCCACCCAAAACCATAGAAACTGGAAACAAGTTTGATCCCAAAGGATTCACTAAGGTAGCCAGCAGGAAAAGGCATACCAAAAAACCTTCCTCAACACCAAAAAACGCTACTCCAACTTCTGATTTGGCATCCTCAAGCAACATCTTTGATATTTTGACAAATCTAGAACATCCTGAATTAGATATGCCCATGCTAGCAAAGCCAAGCTCCGATCCATCCACACATATGTCCCCTACTCCTATCCACTCTAAAACCAGTCATCCTTCGAATGCCATCTCCTCTGAAAAGCTAGTCTCAAATCTACAACTCAACATCGACCTTGTATAGTACAAAGCCCTATGGTTCGATAAGATTATGGACATTGATGATACTCAGGCAAAACCTTCTCAGCCACTTACCTACAAGGAAGGAGGCAGTTAGCAAATATTAATGGAAGAAGAACTAGAAAGATTTGATCTCAGGGAAATAGACATTTTTAGTCTAGAGCAAGCTTTCAAAAGGAAAGAGTTTGACACAATACCAGAAAGACAACTGGAAAATTTGGAAGTAGTGCTCACACGAGTGCATCAGCATAATACTTAGGGCATATAGCAAGGAGGCCAGTGGGATGGGAAACATATCATTAAAGAGGGGAAGAAAAGGGGCAGAAAGACAGATCTACAACGTACCATTTTAATTGGGGAAATGCTAGTGGAGTCGGGCAGGTGCTCCAAGTTGACCAAATATTATCGATCCTTACCTACTAGTCAACCATGAAGCTAATCTCATGGAATGCAAGAGGACTTAATGGTCTTGGGACGTACAGGATGTTGAAGAACATGATTAAGCAAGAACAACCATACATTGTATTCATGCAAGAAACAAAATGCAGCACCAACACTTTAGAATCCATATTATCCAAAGCCTGGGCAGGATGTCAAATAGTAACAATCGATGCAACAAGTGCCTCGGGAGGGTTAGCCATAGCATGGAATACTTTAAATGTTTCCTTAACAAATTTCCATGCTTCACATTACTTCATACATGCAATGTTCCACCTGATCGACACCAACATACATGGACATTTAACCAATGTTTACTTCCCACATGAAAGTACACAAAAACTTAAGCAATTAGAAACATTGGAGATTCTTAATGCTTCGAGAACTCATCCACTTTGGATAACGGGAGGAGACTTCAATATGATCATATGGCTGGAGGAAAAATTGGGGGGGCAGAAGAAAGCTGGAAAGAGAAAGCAATGACTTCAAAGACTACATTCAACACAATAGACTAATAGACTTACCTTTTGATAATGACATCTTTACTTGGAACAAAAAAAGAGCTGACACTCAGCAAATAACATCCAGGTTGGACAGATTTCTAATTTCAAACAATTTCGTCCATTTTGGTGGCGATATATGTGCCTCTATCCTACCCCTAGTTGGCTCGGATCATTGCCTCATTTCTTTGCAATGGAAAAATCCTGGAAACTCAAACATAAGACATTTCAAGTTTGAGGCTTTTTGGCTTACCCACCCTGATTTCAATACAATGGTCAAAATAGCATGGGAAAGTTTCATTCCCAACGGGGGCTCTCTCATGTACCAATTCCAGCAAAGACTGAAGCATATCAAAAAACAAATCAAAACCTGGAACTACACCATTTTTGGAAACATCCTTAAAGAGAAAAGAGTTCTTGAGCAGAGCATGGCAGAGCTACAACAGAAGATCATCCTAGAAGGCAGAACAGAGGAGAATGCTAGACAGGAACAAATACTACTAACACAACTAGATGAAAGAGGTAGACAAGAGGAACTGCTCCGGAGAAAGAAGTCAAGAATCAGATGGTTAAAAGAAGGGGAACGAAATACCAAGTTTTTTCATCGTACAACTATACAAAGAAGAATGAACAATACAATCTCTCACATTCAAAACTCACAGGGAAACAAAATGGAGAAATAGGAATACATAGAGAAAGAGCTCACAAATCACTTCACAAATATTCATCAAGAGCAGCCCACAGATAGAAAACATGCAACAAATGAGATACTTAAGCATATTCCTAAACTCATCAAAAAGGAGCATAATCAATTATTGTTAAGACTAGTCACCATTATGGACATCGAAGAGGCTTCAAATCAACTGAAGACTGGGAAAGCACCAGGACCTGATGGCTTCACGTCCAAATTTTACCATCACTTTTGGGATCTAATCAAAGCAGATGTCTGGAATGTGGTAGAAGAATCAAGAGCAATGCATTGGTTACTCCCTTTGCTCAATGCAACTTTCATCACCCTTATTCCCAAAGTTGCACAACCAAGCACTACAGAGAAGTTTAGGCCTATTGTCCTCTACAGTGTCCTCTACAAAATTATCTCGAAAGTCTTAGCCAATCAACTCAAAATGCTCCTCCCTCTTCTCATCTCACCAGAGCAATCTAGGTATGTAGAAGGCTGTCAAATTATCGATGGTATTATTCTTACTCACGAAACCATCCATTCTCTCAAGAAAAACAAACAGGCAGGTATGCTATTGAAAATGGACCTTTCCAAAGCCTTTGATAAACATAAAACAGATGCTAATGGCCTTTGGATTCAGCCCGACCTAGGTTAGATGGATAATGACCCTTATTTCCTCCCCACTTTGCTTTGTTCTTGTCAATGGAATCCCCTCTAAACTGTACCACCCTTAAAGAAGAATTTGTCAAGGGGAACATCTATCCCCCTTTCTTTTTATCATTATGGTTGAGGGTCTAGGCCGTCTTATAAAGCATACCATTCGTTCCCATGACCTTAGAGGACTCTCTATCCATGGTTCCTCTGCTATAACACATCAACAATTTGTTGATGACAATATGCTCTTTGGTCATCCTTTTGTAAATGAGGCCAGAACCTTTAAAGCACTTTTAGACACATTCTCAGAAGCTTCTGGCACCACCATAAACACCACCAAATCTCAATTGTTTTCTTCAAAAATCATATTCCCACCCAAAGAATCATTGCTCGAATCATTGGATTCTCTCAAGCCAAGCTTCCTTCTTAGTATTTAGGCACCCTTGTCATAGATTCAGCCTTAAAGCATGCTTCCTGGCATCAACTCATAGAGAAAATGGAAAGTCGGCTCCAGTCTTGGACTTACAGAACTCTCAACATGGCAAGTAAATTAGTCCTAATCAAAGCAGTCCTACAATCTATGCCTCTCTATTTGTTCTCAGTACTCGTTGCACCGAAATGGGTGCTAAAGAGAATTAGGAATCTACAATGCAATTTCTTATGGGGCTTTATAAGAAAAAATAGAAAATGGGCTTTAGTCAAGTGGGAAAAAGTTTGCAAGCCTAAAAAGCAGGGGGGTCTAGGCCTAAGTGATCTACAACACATCAATATTTTGATGGGAGCACAGATTTGGTGGAAATGGGTTTCGTGCCCATAGAAGCCATGGGCACAACTATGGACTACAAAGTATGCAAATAATCAACCGCAACAAGAACTAATCAGGATAACTACCATGCCTACAGGGTCCTTAATTTGGAACATGACCAAGCAACACATAGAGATCATACATTAGCATAACTTTTGGGAGATAAGGGATGGGAGGACAACCTATTTCTGGACGGATTCTTGGAAATAGAGACCCAAAATTGCAGCACTCTTACCAGGCACAAATCACAATGGGAATGACATTAACCAGGAGAACAATGTAGCACATTCTAGACTCTAAGCATTATACAGGGATTCAGGTAATGGAAACTAGTGAGGCAAATAGAACAGCAAGAAATGGAAGGTTACAGCATGGAGCTACACAAAGAGCTTACGAGTAGGAAAATAAAATTCAATACAAGTAGCGATGTTCTAAGATGGGGTTATACATCGAAAGGAACATATACCACCAAAGAAGCTCACTAGATAATGTTTCAAACTCAAGAACCAATTGATCCTGCTTGGAATCGTATATGGACTATTGGGATCTAGCCCAAAATCTCCACTTTCATCTGGATGTTGTATCATCAAAGGATTCTCACATGGGACAACTTAATCAAAAGAGGATTTCAAGGTCCTTCCTACTGTCCAACTGTCAAAACAATTAAGAAACCATTCAGCACCTCATGGACTCCTGCCACATGGCCAACCAACTCTGGGAAAAGCTCATTTTCAGATGCCAGAGACCTTACAGACTTCTTTGGGATATAAGAAACACCATTAGCAACTGGACCGTAGAGCCCTATAACAGCAAAGTTCTCAACAATTTGTGGACTATCTTGCTAGGTCTCCTTCTTTGGACAATTTGGAAGGAAAGAAATAAACGAATTTTCAAAAATCACAAAACTTCCTTAGAAATCATATGGAATAACCTTTGTTAGAACATCAAGGAAACTCTTGCATTTCATCAATGGACAACTAAGGACTTTCTGACACAGCCTCAAGAATTAAGCATATGGGCTAATTGGAACATACAGCTCCCACAAGCACAATTGAACTCCAACAGACCCCATATTACAACCAGGAAACTTTCACATTGGTTACACCCCCCAAAAAGAGTGATTAAGTTAAATTTTGATGGTGCCTCCAAGGGAAACCCAGGTGAAGCAGGATACAAAGGCATATTCAGGAATCATGAGGGCCAATCCCTACTACTATATTTTGGATCCATTGGATGGGACACGAACAACTCTGTGGAACTGGAAGGATTGTGGTAAGGTATGAAGCTAGCTGATCAACACAATTTTTATCCCATCCTTATAGAAAATGAAACTCAAATCCTTCTGAATATGGCCACTCTAATCCAAAAAATAAGCACGGCTTCACGAGTTGCCAAAAACTGGAGATTATTGGCCAGGCTTGAAACAATAGAGAAATGGATAAAAGACAGGAGAGCAATAACTTTTATTCACATCAAAAGGGATAGTAACAAAGTTGTTAATCTCCTAGCAAACATTGGGGTCGATCAAGACCAAATCCTACATTAGGGCCTTCTCAACATCATTGATGATCACAATCAACTGCAAATTTTCACTGACCTGGTGCACAAGGAAGCTCAACCCCCAAATGCAGGTGACAATTAAGGAGATTAAGGTGATGAGACGGGGCGACAACAGGTGAGACGCCCACTTGGCCCTCTGCAACCATCCCAAGACCAACATGAATAATACTCATGGCACCTTGTAGGCGGCATTTAATACATGCTCTAGCCGAGGCAAAACTATCACCTGCATAACCATGGAGCCGGTGAATAATCTGATCATTCTACCCTTCTTTCACTGTGCTTGCCCTCCGCAGGCGGGAGAGCCAACTGAGCAAACTAGCACGGGGTGCAGATGTTGGCTTGTGTGCTATCTGGACTTGGGTAATGGCTTCCACCATTCCCATACTAACCTTTGCAATTTGGCTCTTGCCCCTCAACACTTTGTAACCTCTGCTCAGTATTACTCTGTCAACTCTTCTTCCGCCCCCTGACTCTACAACTGTTCCTACCTCCAACATGGTCCACCACCATATGCAGAACCATTGCGGTGGCACACGCGGCAGTAGCTCTCGCTCCCTTGCTTTACACAACCACAGTTCGGCTTCCCTTGCCTCGTCAACTAAAAATCCCCGCTAGTACAGTGTTGCAGGTCAATATTCAAACACCAGAAGTGGTAGAGGCAAAGCCTGCCTCCACTGCTCCAGATGCGACGAGGTGGCAGTACGCACTACTACCTTTCCTATACCTCCACATCAGGTCCCCCAAAGGATGCAGTTCCGATTCTGTAGCTCTCTGAATTTTCTGGTTATAGTTGCCACCATTTCCATCTCCATTTCTGAAGAGCCTAAGCAGCAAATTCCCATGACTACTTCCATGGAGGAGACAAACAGAGCCGGCCCAAGCCGGCACAGAGACAACAATGACGAGCTGGATGGTAATGGAGGTCGAAACAAAAGACATGGAAAAGCCATTGCTGGCAGCTCACATGATGCTTTAGCTGTTCCAAGTGACACATGGGTAGTGAAAAGCCATCTGGAGAACTCGTCACACCCGCAGGATGAGGCTGGAAGCAGGGAGGGAGAACATCAGGCAATGGGACGTGGTGAGGAAGATAACTCGGATGACTGGGCGTGTCCTATTATGGAGGAACCTTCTCCAGATTCCCTTACGACGCTTGTCACACCTGACAGGTGGCATTTCATTTAGTTTTGGGTCTATTTTCCGTGTTGCTTATGTGTCCTCAGGGTAATCTGCTAGTTGGTTGGTCTAGTCAGGACAAATTGTTGTTTTTCTAGGTGGTTTTGCTGGTTTTTTGGGTGGTTTTGTTGTTGGTTGATAGGTTGGTCTATTCAGGAAACCTGTGGGTTAAATTTGGATGCTTTTTGGACTTTTTACTTTTGGACTAGTTTCCCCTTTGTAGGGGCAGTCTCAGACAATTTTCATGGTTGCGTGCTGATTAAGGCCGAGACCTTTTACAACCCAGATACTCTGTAACTTTTTTTGTATTATATCAATAGATTAACCTTATTTAGAAAAAAAAAACAATTATCATCCTTCTTAATGTTCATAAAAAGCTTTACTAGTATCTAATTATCATGGCATGGTTAACGTCTTCACTATTTATGTTTTTTGTTTTTATCATTTATAATGTTTTTAAATTATTTTTATTATATGATATTTATTTACGTGGTTACACTTAACTAGTATTGATTTTAATAAATTATTGTTTAATTTATATATATATTGTTCATAAAAGAAATGCTTCATATCTAATTATCTAACATGGCATGGTAAAATGATTTTCATTACTTAAGTATTGTTTTTATATATATATATATATATTATATATATTTTTTATTTTTAATTTTATTTCTTTTCTGTATTCAAGCTTCAAACAAAGTCTCTCGGTAGAAATCACATGAGAGAATTTTTTGAACAAGTGTGAAACGCGTTGGCCAAAAAATTCTAAGGTTTACTTTTATATTATTAATTCAAAAAAAATATAGAGTTCTTCTTTGTGTTACTAGCTACTTTGTTGAGAAACCGACCAAATAACTCAAGTCCAGCTTCTTCAGATTGCAAATGTTTTTATTAACTATCTTATTTAACAAAATGAAAGGATGATTTAGACCAGAACTACTGTGCTTTTGATTACAAAATTGTTGGCTTTGCTTCGGAGAACCATTTAAACTAAAACAAAATTTATCAATTTGTTCCATGACTAAACTAATTCATTATAGATAATAATAGTGTGGCCAGGGACTAACCATGTGCCCATTTTTTTGTGGGAGTTCAAGCTGTAAGCTTGAAAGGAACTAGTGGCCACCAATCATCACCACAACTGACAACTCTATTCACAACAAATCTGAGGCTTCTTGCAAACCACTACACACTATTTACCAAGACCACTGAGAAACCACAATAAGCCACTGACAAGCTTACCACAAAAAACCATGACCCACAGGCTATTTCCACTAAGGAGAGATACTCTACACTCTTAGAGAGATGATGCCACACAATGCACATAGTTTGCATACCATATGTTTTTGAACCACTATTTGTGTGAGGTGACCAACATAACCCCATAGATAAGCATAATATAAATAAAATTAATCTAAATTAATAATAATATTTTATTATTATTATTATTATATATAACAATTATTTTAAATAAATTTTATATAATCAAATTATATTTTATAAATTTTAAATAAATAAACATTAATATTAAAAATATATTTAATTTAATTGAAGTTATCAATATTAATATCTTTATTATAATTTAATGATAAGATATTTTTGTATAATGAAAAAATCAAGTCATTTTAAAATATTTCAATATGTCAATTTGATTTAATTATCTACTAAATTTTGTGGTGGAATTTTTTTTACAATTGTTTTTGTTTGTCAAGTTTTCTGAGTTATCTATAGATTACTTCAGACTTAACCCATGGCTTGAGAAGCTGTGACCTAGGGGCATCTAAGTTGTCAAAATCACTTGGGGATTGCATCCAGCCTCGGCCACACCAGTTGTTATTATGGTTGGATTTTTTCCCACGGAGGTTTGAATAGGTGACTTTCACATCACGGAGAGACTTAACAGTACACCCCATCATTGTTTATTCTACGTCCCGTGGCTAAATTTTTTATAAATTTTATTTTAAATGAATAATAATAATAATTATTATAATTTAATGATATATTTTTTTAATGATTTAAATATATGTGTTGAAATCATGCTATGATAAAAGTTGATTTGATTTAATTATGCTTAAAATTTTGTAAAGCATTAAAAGCATTATTATTTTTATTTTTAAATAATATAATTTTATTTCTTGATGGAGTGAGAGATATGGGAGAAATTGTGCTTGGTGTGGGGGCCCACCACCCCACCAACCCTCTTGACAATTAAAAGGGGTGGTGTGGCACCTCATTGCAATGCAACCATGTGTGAAATGAATTTCCTTTTAATTGATTTATGCTGCAATGGTGGTTTTCCTAGAACTGGTATGCGAGCTATTACGATGAATGCCAGACTTGCCTCAATTGTGAAAGATGTCAATATGTAGGAGGTAGACTATGCATGGAGATTGAATGCGGAGGCTTGATGGTTTAATTCTAAAGCTTAGGGAATTAAAGAAATTGGTACATCGTCCTAGTGCAAACCAATCTAGGATCCTAGCATACGGAGCTTCTGCTTGATAATTTCTAGAGGGTTTGTGTTGTCGCTGTGACAAACACCCTCCAAAATTTTGCTTACACTTAAATTTTGGAACCAACTAAGGATCTTGCGATTTGTTGTTCTATGGTCACTTCATGGTCATCTAATGTTTTGAAAAGTATTAATTCTTATTCTAAGTATTAAATTCATTTTCTCACACATGTTCTTTCTTCAATGAATTCACAAACACATGTCTTTCATGCAAGCTTAGATAGGAATTGTGCAACTCTTGAAGATAAGGCTTGCATAATCACTAGTGATAATGATTGCAAAATTCATAAGCACAGTGTACTGCACAATACACATCGACAATTACTGCATACTCTCCATGGACAATATTCTTTATATTCTTTCCATGGCTAACCCACATAATTAACTGAGGAGTTATAAGGGGGGTGGAGCACCCCTTCGTTGTGTCGATTGTGTAGTGGGGGCAATCACCGGGGGTTTGAGAGGTGCAGGTAATCCCATTCTATGGGGTCTAGGGTAGCGCCCCACAAAATTTTGGTTTTGGAGCTTATATTAGGTTGGGCGGACCTACCTATGGTTTTGTGCATGTTTTTCGCACATGGTTGGACGTGTGGTTTTCGGTCCATGGTTTTGGACGTGATGGTTTTCGGTCCATGGTATTGGATGCTTTAGCATGTATAAATATGTATTGTAACATTGAAACGAACATAATGAAAAATCAAGCTGGTAGTCCTGGTTTTGGGATCCAGGGGAAAATCTCTGTGTATATGTGTTTATCTGTGTTTTATGTGTTATGTTCTCTCATTGTCTATTTTTTGTGTTTTAGAATTCATATGCAAGTAATTTCTGTATGGGGTCAAAACCTACATTTGGTATCTGAGCTGTTTTGGCTTCAAGGGGATGAATTTGTTGTTGAGGGGTTTCACTCGGGCCTGTGGTAGACCCTGTTCAGTGGGAAATCCGCGGGATCGATTCTGGCAGTGAAAGAAGATGGTGAGTAGTGGAAATATAGAGATTGAGAAATTTAATGGTCAGAGTTTTGAGTTGTGGAAACTCAAGATGGAGGATCTTTTGGTGGATAAAGATCAGTGGATTGTGGTAGATCCAGGTACTAAACCAACGAGAGTGTTCGATGAAGAATGGAAGAAGTTGGATCAGAAGGCTAAGAGCACAATACGATTATGTGTCTTAGATTCAGTATTGCTGAATGTATCAGAGGAAGCTATGATGAAGGCTTTGTGGGACAAGTTAGGGACTTTGTACTAATCTAAGTCTCTGGTGAATAAACTGTTCCTACAGAAAAAACTGTATAACTTGAGGATGAAAGATGGAGACTTGGTGACAAAGCATCTGAATGCATTTAATATAGTGGTAAGTTAGTTATTATCTATTTATATTAAAATTTCAGATGAAGATAAGTGCATCAGTTTGTTGTGTTCTCTACCAGATTCGTGGGATAGTCTGGTTCTTGCAATAGGTAGCAATGAAAATGCCTTGCAGTTTGATAAAATAGTCTCATTATTGCTGATGGAGGAGATGAGACGAAAAAATATGGAGAGCCAAAATGGTGATGCCTTGTCTGTACAAGGATGGTCCCAGAACAAAAATAAAAATAAGTCATTGAGTGGGAGATCTAAATCTCCTTGAAAACCTATAAAGGTAGTATGCTGAAAATGCGGAAAGGAAGGGCACTATAAAAGGGACTATAAATCTAAAGCTCATGACAAAGGAAAGGGATCTGATGATGCTTCTTCTGCAGAGGCGAAAACCACCTCAGATGAAGGTGGGGATGTGTACTTGGATTCTTCAAGTACACATGTATATCATGAGGCATGGTTGATTGACTCAAGTGCATCCTTTCACTTCACTTCCCATAGAGAGTGGTTCTGCAAGTATGATAAATACAATGGTGGTGATGTCTTCTTAGGGGATGATAGGAAGGCTAGAATAGTTGGTCGTGGAAAAGCAAAGTTGAAGTTGCAAGGTGGAAGGGTTAGAACAATTTCGGGTGTTCTGCATATTCCTGCATTAGCCAGAAATCTAATTTCTATAAGCAAGCTGGATGATGCAGGTGTAAGAACAGTGTTCGAGAAGGATTCCTTCAATATGGTTTGGGGATCACTGGTATTGATGCGGGGAGTTTGAACTGGAACTTTGTACAAGCTACAAGGTGTCACTGCTATTGATGGGTGCAACAGTTCTATGGTTCCTGAAAGTGGAGCAGAGAATCTAGTGGTCTTTGGAGAGAAGACCATGTTGTGGCATCAAAAGCTTGGACATATTGAAGAGAAGGGCCTTTGAATACTCCATGTTAAAGGTATGATAAAAGGTATGAGTACTAGCTCTTTGGATTTTGATTCCTATGAAAATTGTGTATATGGGAAGCAAAATCAGGTGAGTTTCCCCTCTGGTGGTAAGAGGTCGAAACAGATATTAGAGCTTGTGCACAGTGATGTGTTTGGACCTATGAAAGTTCCAGCATTGGGTAAGTTTGTGTACTATGTATCATTTATAGATGACTTCTCAAGGAATACATGGATATATTTCCTTAAGAAGAAATATGAAGTCTTTGACAGGTTTAAAGAATTCAAGGCTTTGGTGGAAAACCAAACAGAGAAGAAGATAAAGGTGCCGAGGACAGATAACGCTGGAGAGTTTTGTAGTAACGAATTTGAAGAATTCTATAAAAAGTTTTGTATAGCACAGCAGAACACTATTCCATATACACCTCAACAAAATGGAGTTGTAGAAATAATGAACAAGATGTTGATGGAAAGGGCAAGAAGCATGCTTAGTGGTGCTAGGTTAGGACAGGAATTCTGGGTAGAGGCAGTGGAGACAACATGTTACCTGGTCAATAGATCACCTTCATCAGCATTGGAGGATAAGACTCCACAAGAGGTATGGACTGGTAAGAAACCTCTCTTTCACATCTGAGGGTATTTGGATGTGATGCATATGTATATGTTCCAAAGGAGAAACGAACCAAGTTGGATAGTAAATTTGAAAAGTGCATTTTTATTGGGTATAAGGACTGTTTAAAGGGTTATAAGATTTGGAACCTAGTAACAAAGAAGGTTGTGTACAACCAAGATGTGGTGTTCAGAGAGGTGAAAGATGTTATTAGACATGAAGTCCAACTAAAGGAACCTCAAAAGATAGAGTTTGTGCTAAGGGAGGAAGAATCAAACTCTACAACAGAGAAGGAATCAGAAGATGAAGAGCCACATATTTTGGGTGTAAGAAGATCAGTTCGAGAAAGAAGGTAGCCAGAAAGGTACAGTCCATCTGCTTTCTGTTAAAATTTTGCTTTATCTATTACTGATGATGATCCCAGATCTGTGAAGGAAGCAGTAGATTCAGAGGATGGAAAACTCTGGAAAGAGGCCACGGTTTATGAAATGGCATCTTTGCACAAAAATGAAGCTTGGGATCTGGTGGAGTTGCCGGCTGGAAGGAAACCCATTGGCAGCAAATGGGTGTTCAAGAAGAAGACAAATGCAGAAGGAAAAGTGGAGAAATACTAAGCTTGGTTGGTAGCAAAAGGTTATTCCTAGGTGTCGAGAATTGATTTTGGTGATATTTTTTCTCCTGTTGTCAAGGTAACTTCTACTAGATTACTTTTAACTATTGCTGCTACTTTTGATTTTGAGGTAGAAAATATGGATGTGAAGACAAAATTTCTTCAAGGGGATCTGGAAGAGGAGATCTACATGAAGCAACTTGAAGGTTTTGCGGTGAAGGGTAAGAAAGAACTGGTAATGCAAGTTAAAGAAGTCTTTGTATGGGTTAAAACAGTCACCAAGGATGTGGTATCAGAAATTTCATACATTTATACGGGGACTTGGCTTCACTAGAAGAAAAGTAGATCACTGTGTGTATTTTAAATTAATTGGTGATCATGTTATTTATTTGGTCTTGTATGTGGATGATAATTTTCTGGATGGAAATGACAAAGAAATTATCCAGGATTTGAAGACCCAATTGTCCTCCAAATTCAACATGAAAGATCTTGGTACTGCAAACTATATTTTGGGCATGAAAATTAAAAAATATTGGGAAAAGAGGAAGCTCTGGTTAAACTAGAGGAAGTATGTCGAGACATTACTGCAGAGATTTAATATGCAGGATAGTAAACTGGTGAAGGTTCCTATTCCTGTAGGTGTAAAGTTATCTACTGAACAGTGTCCCAAGACACAATAAGGGGAAGAGGATATGTTCTGTGTTCCATATGAAAGTGCAATCAGTAGCCTGATGTATGCAATGGTATGTACTAGACCAAAAATTGCACATGCAGTGGGAGTATTGAGCACGCTTATGTGAAAACCAGAGAAGGAGCATTGGACAACAGTGAAGTGGGTTTTCAGGTATTTGCGTGGCACTAGTGATTATGGTTTGTGCTACTAAGGAAGAACAGGATTGGACAGAGTGTTGGATATTCATGGCTTTGTTGATGTAGACTGGGCTAGAGATTTGGATTAGAGAAGCTCTACAAGTGGGTATGTGTTTAACCTATTTGGAGGTGCAGTCAGTTGGATGAGTAAGAAACAATCTGTAGTGGAACTATCAACTACAGAGGCAGAATAAATGCTAGCCACTCATGCAAGCAAGGAAACATTTGGTTGCAGATATTGTGTTCAAGTATAGGGTTAGTACAGGGAGCTATAAGGATAAATTGTGACAGCCAAAGTGTAATTTTCTTGGCAAAGGACCCTACATATCATTCAAAGACAAAGCACATTAATGTTGAGTATCACTTTTTGAGGGATATGATAGAAGACTAAAAGGTATTTTTGGTAATGATGGACACTTTGAAGAATAATGCAGATACATTGACAAAATCTATGAGCTCTGAAGCATTCTCTTGGTGTAGAGAAACAATGGGTATTGCAGGGCTGGATAAATGACTAAGCTCTCTTGTGGCCCCTGTGGAAAGAAAACAACAAGTGGGAGAATGTTGGGTTGTGTTATATTCTTTCCACGACTAACCCACATAGTTAACCGGGGGTTTAGAAGGGGGGCAGAGTCCCCCCTTCGCTGTGCCGATTGCATAGCGGGGGGAGTCATAGGGTGTTTGAGAGGTGTAGGTAACCCCACTCTATGGGGTCCAGGGTAGTGCCTTGGAACATTTTGGTTTTGAACTTTATATTAGGCTGGGTGGACCTACATATGGTTTTGTGCATGTTTTTCACACATGGTTTTGGATGCGATGGTTTTCAGTCCATGGTTTTGGACATGATAGTTTTCAGTCCACGATATTGGATGCTTCGACATGATAAATATGTATTGTAACATTCAAAGGAACATAATGAAAAATCAAGTTGGTAGTCTCGATTTTGGGATCTAGGGGAAAATCTCTGTGTATATGTGTTATTCTCTTTCATTGTCTATTTTCTGTGTTTTAGAATTCATATGCAGGTAATTTCTGTACGGGGTTAAAACCTACAAACTGCAACTATACTTTTATTTCGATGAGTTTGCTCAACTGTCACTCTAACACACCTTTGTTTCACAAGTTTCACTTTCACATTCGCAATTATCCTTTTTTGCTTGGATTCACTTTAATAGTGTCATTTTCATGATATATTCACTCTTTCATTTGTCTATTTCACTTTATTTAAGCCTGTGCAAGTGTCGTTCACACTTTTCCTTCACTAGATTGTGACGGAATTTGGAAGATCAAGATCATAATGAAGAATCCCTATTTTTAGCCCTTTGAGGGTGAAGAAGAAGAATAAAGCAGATATTACATGAAAAGAAAGCACTGTACAAATTTCTCAAGAATATTGAAGGAAAACCAACAAGAGGAACAACTTGGCATTGTCACATCATCATGAAGTCCATGTCATCATTGTCAAGTTGTGACTTGTACTAGTGCCATGATAATTACATGTGTGTCCATATGTCTTGTCACATCATTTGTGGATGTCATTATGTATTTATCAAAAGGAAAGGATAAAATGTAATGTGTGGAAGTCAAAAAGTCACATGTGGAAGATGAAAAGTCACGTAGTCATATATGGACAAAAGAGTATTTAGGAAAAGTCCAAAATGCATATATAAGTCCAAAGGTCACATTATAAGACTAAGAGTCATGAGGGTAACTCAGCAGTCATATGGGATATGAAAGGTCATTCATCTTGTTATAAAAGAAACCTCATAACTCAAGCAAATGGATTTTGCAGGCTTAGCCTTTGGAGAGCTAACCTTGGCTTCTCTAGCTTGGAATAGGAGAGAAGATCATCCTTTGGAGAAGCAAGGAGTGACTTAATGTTCCACTATTGGAGCTATTGATTCACCATTATAACTGTGTACTTGGAAATTTCACCTAATAATCAGAAGCTTACTGAGCCAACACATTTTCAAACATGTATCGCAAATATTGTAAGACTATTCTTTAGATGTTTGTAATGTATTTTTTGTTCATATGTACTAAGGAAATTGAACTACTTCATTGGCTTTGGTACTTATCATGTTGAATGTGTGTTGTATGTGCTTTAATGATCATTGTGTCTATGTGAACTATTTCGCTAGATAATTAATGAATATTTCCTTTCTCTCGTGTTCCTCTCTTAGGATAATATTATTACTATCCTTCTAGAGACCCATTATTACTCCCCTCTCATGAAAGTATCCTTTTACACATTGCAATTGGTGCTTTATAGTGTCAACTTACTTGCTGATTTCAAAGGTTATGTCATAGTCTCTTATGTTATATATCACAGCCAAGGAAGACCTTAGAGTTATGGTGGCTGGGCCAATACTCCAGATGGGGCTCCTACTCTAAATGGTGTGAGGTCTAATTGGGACTTCACGTACGGGAGAGCCCCTTGGTTGATAGATTTCCAACAATGTCAATAGCTGGTGCTAGAAGGAGGGGTACATGATAAGTTGTTCCTCTTAAGTCTATTTTGAACCTCTTGTCTTAAATGGATCTTTCCCAAATCATACTCTCGGGGTGTTTTTCCAATAGATCTGATGGTAAAAAATTATCCCCGATGGACTTCTTTATGACTTGTCTCAATTCAAGCTTGATGGTGAGGGTGATACATCTGTACCCTAGCATGCATCACTTTTTCTTAAGTTTAGTCAACATTATGAAATTAATTGTTAACATGTGGATTGTGTTCTTTTCTTCCTCACCCTTGAAGGTCGAGTTAATCTATGGTATCATACCCTTCCACTCACTTCCATTCATTATTTTGAACACTTCATCAAGGAGCTTCGTTTCGAATTTGATAAGTATGCTTACTGGGATGTCCTTAAAATGATTAATCAATTAAGAATGAAGCTTGATGAATCAATTGAGGATTTTTCTAATCTCTTCCTTCACCTATGTTATGAATTTCTTGAAGAAGATACAGATTGGGATTTCTTTAAAAAAAAATTTGAGCGTTTGGTTCATATCTCTTTACATGGTGAGCCTGAAACGCCTGATGTTTTGGCTTCCCCAACTTTTGTAGATCACGAGACACCTTTAATTTTAGAGGAAGAACAAACTAATCATTTTGTTCCTTGTATTCCTTCTTTTTCAATTATGGTATGTGTGCCTCCTTGTGATGATGTCAAGGTAGGGAAATCTCAAAAATAAATTATCGATCTGTATCTTCAACTTCCATGCACGTTTCATGATTAATATCTAATGGGGGAAAATTTGGAATGGTTTATGAAGCCTAGGGTGAAAACTAAGCCTTTCACTCCTCAAGATGGTACTAACACTAATAAATTCATTATTGAATATGATTTGGATGTTTGTCCTTCTCTATCATCTCATTCACATAGCCCCTTGTCCCTCGATCTTCTTGATCAATATATTCCAAATCCAAGTAGTGATAAGGTGAAAGGTAGTCACGTTTCACAAGTATAGGAGAAGGAAGTTAAATATTCTTCCAATATTTCTTCTTTTTTTCAAAGTCCTCCTTGTGAAGGTGGTGTTTCCTGATTCTTGGATGATATTGGATCTAGTATTCTTGGTATTCGATCTAATGAAATCAATTTTCCTAATAAATCTAAAGTCTTGGGAAGCCATCATTCTTATGAGGATGATTTAGTTGATCTATATGATGATGGAAGCCCAAGTGCACCAACTGATCATTCGATCTCTCTGGAATATTTTATTTCAAAAGATTTATATCTTAAATCTTATTCAGTCAAAGAATATTCTCTTATGAACACTTATTCCTCTTCACCTCCCTATTCCTTGTCCTCTATAGTTTGTAATGCATGAACTTGCGATGAAGATACTCCATGCTCTTCGGATTCATAATATGATGAGTTGAATATTGAAATAACACATGATATTGATATTAGTACACCTGCTGATAGTTGTTGTACATTGGTTGATCTTTTCAATTCTGCTTATAATTTGAGTGTGCTAATTGAAATCTCATTCTCCTAAGAGCTTTAAGGTTTTCAAAAGTTTTTTTTTTTTTTTTTTTTTTTTTTTTTTTTTTTTTTTTTAATTTCATGATTGAATCTATGACTGGATGGAATAAACTTACTTAGCAATCCCATTTTCTAAAAATAAGCTTCGATCTTTCTTGATGCTTACTGATAAGGACAACACCAATGAAGATTCATCCACAAGAAGCCTTCAAGATTTGTATGACTATTATTCTCATTGAAAAGGTAAGGTTACTGGGTGGTTATGGTTAGTTTTTATGACACACCCTTTTTCCTCTAGTAAAGACCTTTAATCTATTGGGCAAGTTATTCAAGTTCGTATATTTTTTGTTGCACATTATTTTATACCTATTTTAATCACTTGTATCTTTGTGTTTGCAGGTCATGAGCAATTATAGTGGTTGCATTGGAAATTTCATTTCACATAGCCCAAACCTTCTAGCTGGTTAGGTTAAGAGCAGGTCTAGTTGTATTCTATTTTCCCTTTTTGCACTCATATTGCATTTTCTCTCCATCTGGTCTCTGGATTTCTTTTTTTTTTCATACTTCTATTTGCATGTTGCTTTATGTTCAACCTCCATTTTCTTTCATTTTTGGTATTGTTTCTTTGCTTTTTCTTATTTTGTTTAATAAGACTTTGCATGGAAGATGCTCCTATTTGGCTCAAAAGAAAATGTGGCAAAACTTGAAAATGGCAATTGTGATGATGAAGAAAGCTTGACTAATTTCTTACCTCTTCTCTATTTTGGTTTACATATCTTCAAAGTCAATGATGTTTGAATGAAAAATATGATTCATTCTAGATGGAAAGCCTCTGGTCAAACTAAGAAGCCGTTATCTTTATTGGAATGTTCTTTCTATATTAAACGATGTATCGAATAGTGTTTTGATATGTTGACTCAATTGAGTAGAGAAGGGAAAGGAGAAAACTTTGAAACAAGCATATTAACTCTAGTTATCTTTCAAATCCCTTAAATAAGGAACAAAATATATTCGAAATAAATAAGACAAAATCCCCCTTCCACCTTCAAAATAAATAAGTTCCTTTGAACATTCTATTAGTAACTAAAGAAAAATGTGAAGAAGATAAAGGCTTCCTATGCAGAGAGGTGAACCACGCAACTTCATCGGGGTATTGAACAAGCAAGTTGGACAAAGCGTTGCTTTTGTTTCCTTGAGGTGACTTTGTTGAGGTACTAAACATGCTTACTGGAAGCGGAGCAACACCAGAGAATGTTATTAACTCTAAATATCAAATGCTTGGTATACTTGTTATACTTCCCCCCTACTGAAACAATTGAGGTGTGACTAGTCTTATGATGATGGGTTTGAAGTTGAGAAAGGAAAATAAGAGACGGGTTTGAAGTTGAGAAAGGAAAATAAGAGACTATATATTTATCGAGATAAGTAGTAAAAAGGGTAATATTCATGACGAATCAATACTTCCTGAAATAATGATACCTTGCACTTAAGAACAAAACATGAGCACATAAGCTGAACTTCTACTACTTTGTCACTAAGTGTTGTCATTGCGATAAACACCCTCAAAAATTTTGCTTACACTTGAATTTTGGAGCATACTGAGGATCTTGCAATCTATTGTTCCATGCTCACTTCATGGTCATCTACTATTTTTCAAAGTATTAAGTCTTCTTCTAAGTGTCAAACTTAGTTTCTCACACATGTTATGTCTTCGATGAATTCACAAACACACATATTTTATGCAAGCTTGAATAGGCATTGTAAAAATCTTGAAGGTAAGGCTTGCACAATCACCAGTGAAAGTGACTGCACAATCCATAAGCATAGTGTACTATGCAATACATATTGACAGTTAGTGCACGCTCTCCAAGGATAGTTTTCCTCACTTCGATCGCCATTGTATTTCTATTTCAATGAGTTTTCTCAACTGTTTCTCTCGCGCACCTTTGTTTTCGAAAGTTTCACTTTCATGTTCGCAACTGTCAATTTTTTCTTGCATTCACTTTAATAAGTGTCTTTTCCATGATATCTTTGCTCCGGCATGTGTTTCTTTCACTTTCTTTAAGCCTTTGGAGGTGTCATTTGCACTTTTCTCTTCCTTTCGCAAGTGTCATGTTTTGGCATGGAAAGAGTCACACATTGTAAAATTGGATTTATGGTTTGTTTCAAGAGGAAAATTTGATACCATTGGGTCCTACCTGTCATGTAGACATGTATTAGGCTCATTCCCAAATTTTTATGCAAAGTCGTACTAGTGTTATCACTGTCGTCCCAAAGTATAACTTAAGTTTCACACTTGGAGGAGAATGTTGTTTTACCATCACATTAAGGGGATCGTGTTGATTCTCTGTGATTGAGTGTTCAGTGTTGTATCATCAATTATTATGAGCATGCAATCATGTGAAAGTCCAACCTTGGTTTCATCTCTGTGTCACTAATCACACACTTAGTCAAATTTTTGAAAGTACCATGCCCAACCAACCTAGATTCACTCTGCCACTCTCAACTACACATTGTGCAATTTCAAGCCTAAATCATGCATCCCAGCCTCGTGGAACAATGCATTGCATAGTCACAGTGCTCCCAACCTATTGATCTCCAGAACTTTGCAATCTTGCCTCCCAACCAGTCCCCTTCTGTGCATTGTGCAGTTGCAAGCAACATTCTATCTCCTTGTGATCCTGAACCGCTCAACTGCGCAATTGTTTGGTCCTCTCTCTCTCCTAAACTTCTCATTACGTAGTTATAGTGGATAAGCCTATCTCACTCTAACCCTCAACTAATCAGTCTTGTCTCTTGACGTCCAATGGTTCACATTAAATAGTCACAAGCATCAACACCTCACTTCTAACCTCTGGAACTACGAACTACTCATTCCTTGAGCCTTCTTCCCTATTTAGTACACAGTTATGGTTCAATCAGTGATTTTCATGAAGCAAGATAGACTAAGATATTTCCAGAATAATGTTGTCTTGTCATGAGTGATTTTCAGTATAGGTACTATATCATGAAATGACAGGATGATGATCGAAGAGAAGGAGAAGGAGACAATGCTAAAAGACACCTATGAAGTGGTAAATACATGTTTATCATTGAATAAGAAGATGAAGGAACACTAGATTATGACAAAAATTGGAAGATCAAGATCATAATGAAGACTCCCTATTTTCAGCCCCTTTGAGGACCAAGAAGAAGAAAAAGGAAGATATTTCATGAAGATGAAGTACTGTATAGACTTATCATGAAGACTAAAGACAAAAAAACAAGAGGAATAGCTTATCATTACCAGCTCATCATGAATTCCCTGTCATCATTTTCAAGTTGTTACTTGTATCAGTGTCATCACAATGACATGTGTGTCCATGTTCTTGCCACATCATTTGTGTATGTAATGAAATTATCAAAATGGAAGGAAAAATGTATTGTGAGGAAGTCCAAGAGTCATATGTGGAATATGAAAAGTCACATAGTCATATATGGAAAAAAGAGTCTTTAAGAGATGTTCAAAAGTCATATAGAAGTCCAAAGGTCACATTAGAAGTTCAAGAGTCATGAGGGTAACTCAAGAGTCATAGGGGATATGAAAGCTCATTCCTCTTGTTATAAAAGAAACCTCATGACTCAAGAAAATGCATTTTGGAGGCTTAGCCTTTGGAGAGCCTACCTTGGCTTCTCCAGCTTAGCATAGGAGATAAGATCATCCTTTAGAGAAGTAAGGAGTGACTTAATCTTCCACTATTGGATCTAGTGTCTCGCCATTGTAACTGTGTACTTGGATCTTTCACCTAATAATCAAAATCTTGCTGAGCCAACACATTTTCATGCATATATCGTGAAATATTATAAGACTATTATTTATATGTTTGTGGTATATGTTTTGTTCATATGTACTAAGGAAATTAAACTACTTCATTGACTTTGGTACTTATCTTGTTGAATGTGTGTTGTATGTGCTTTAATGATCATTGTGTCTATGTGAACTATTTTGCTAGATAATTAACGAATTTTTCCTTTCTCTCATGTGTCTCTCTTAGGATAGTATTATTAATTTCCTTCTAGAGGCTCACTCTTACTCCCTTCTCGTGGAATTCTCCTTTTACACATTGCAATTAGTGCTTCATAGTGTCAACTTGCTGATTTCAAAGGTTATGTGCATACTCTCTTATGTTATATATCACAGCCAATGAAAACCTTAGAGTTATGGTAGCCATGCCAATAATTCAGATAGGGCTCTTGCTCCAAACAATGTGAGGTCTAATTGGGACTTCAAATCATGGAGACACACTTGGTTGACAAATTTCCAGCACTGTTAACATACTGCTAAGTTATTAGTGATGCTAGGATTTCATATGGTGGAGCACTAGCTAGATTTATTTTGGGAGCCTTTGATCAGGAAAAAGGTAACAAACTTTTTCCACTCTTCATGGATTTATTTCATTAATGATAGAGATTTAGGTGATCGCCTCCACTTTAGGGAGCTCTTGAATATCTCTATTAGTTTTGGTAGGAATTTGTTTCATTATTAGGGATGGATTATTAATGTTTATTGGTTTTGGTGGTTTTCTAGGGGACTTGGATGAAAGGGTATGTGTTTGGTATGTTCCTGAAATGGGAGAGATAGGTATCAAGTTCTTATAATGGTTGATTCTTTTGTCATAGGAGTGGAGTTTGAAGATTCCCAATGTATCATTGTCTCAGCTAGGGTTGTCATTGTGTTTGATTATGGGAAATTCATCCTATTTTTTGGTCACCTTGGAGGCATCAAGGTTTTCGGTAGACTCCGTGGGAGAATTGGGGGTTATGAGGTCATTGCACACTACTTGCGGCATAGGGTCTGGAACTGGAGAGGGTGATATACCATAGCCCTCTGGGTGGTGCTTGTTCAATAGCCTATCTATTTCTTGGTGAGCCTGGTTAATTTTCTCAAGGGCCATGTGAATACATGATTCCTTAGATCCCATGTTTTTCCATAGAACTTTTCTAAGTGGGGGGCACTAAGGCTCTATTTCTATTGATATATGGTGGGACGTGAGGTATATACTTGTTTGCATGGTATTTTATAGTTCAACTCAACTAACAATGCATTGTTAGTGTGGGCGAGTAAGAAGAGATATAGAAGAGAGGGGATATAATGGTGGCTATTTTTTGGGTGACCCTAGTTATGAGCCTTGGTATTGCAACAATAATTTTGCAACTCGCAAGGCTACCAACTTTAATTACCAACCTGGGGTTTGTACAAACTTAAGAGGTGTCGACACTATACGTGTAGCATACAATGTGTCCTTCCTTTGCTGTCATGATGTAATGGAATGCATGTACTAAAGTAAAATCCTAAACTAATTGCAGAAAATGAAATGTTTGAAATGGAACCTTAACCTATTGCAGGAAAGAAAGTACAAGGAAAGAGATGGAAATTCAATGCTAAATCACATCATTTCCTAATTAACTGCCAAGAAACTATGCTTTTAAATAATGCTAAATTGTCATGAACCAAATGCTACTATCTAAGCATGGAAGTAAGCAGCATCAAAAATCACTAATGTGCAAGTAAAGGGACTGAAATAAATCGGTTTTTGTCATTTTGTCTTTTCATACAAAATCAGGTATGCAAACTAATTTCCTTTGGTGATGTGGCAGGTGAATTAAGGATGTTGGAGGTTGGATGGAAGGGTTAGGAGATGGTTGGATGGTGTGGGAGACTCTTGGGAGGATTTTGGTGACTTCTTAGAGGTTTTCCATCAATTCGGCCTCAAAACATGTTGTTTCAAGAAAACCTACACGATGTACTAGAAACCTACAGGAAGACCCACTAGGAATTACAACAAACCTACAAGATAAAACTGAGAGAAAAATGTGAAGTGTTGGAGGTGATAGGAGGCTTAGAAAAGGTGTGTGATGGATGGAATGGAGTGAGAAAATGCCTAGGATCATTCATAACTCAAAACCAAAGTTGGTAAATGGACATATTTACTCAAAAAGCTTGGAGAAGTTTCCTACAAGATGTACAGATTCACTATAATTCATTGAATTACCAACCAAATAAAATCCAAATTGGATGGGACAAATTTATTGTATTAACTAAGATGTATTAGTTCCCCATTTCAAGTGGAATCACTAAAAAATACCTCTGTTAACCCATTCTAAAAAAATAAAAAACATTACTAGACGAAAATCTAGAAATTCGAGAACTAATGAGCTAGTAAATCTAAAAAATGCCTAATCAAATCAAGTGCAAATGCAATGGGGTAATTTTTGTGATGAACTAGAACATTTTTTTTATCTAATGCAAGTGGAATCAAGTTGATTGAAGCTCATTAGCATGCTCTAAAAAATAGCATAAATTTATTGCTTTTTGCTAAAAAAGGTCCAACAATCTATATTTGGGAATACGAAGACTAATCCAAGAAAATCAATGATTATTATGAAATTCCAAAGCTTTTCCAAGGATAAAATAATGCTTTTGATTTTGAAAAAGAACTTGCATCAACCATTTAAATCAATCCTACAACAAGAACTCATTAATACTAAATGCAGAAGTAGAAAGAAATAAAAACTAGAGATGCATGTGAATAAGCAATGAAAATAAGGAAAGAAAATGATACAAAAGGGCTTTGAGCTTCCTGGGATGGCCAAGCCCAAGGAAACTCAGAGGCCTATGGAGGATAACAAGATGTAGAAGCTGAACATGACACCAATCTTTATTATTTTCTTGTAGAATTTAGGCTTCTGTGATCCATGTCAAATTTATGAGAGATTCTTCAGCGTAAATCACATAAAATTTTCATTTGTCAACACGTTTCGAATCAACCAATGTGGTTCATCATCAACGCGTTTCGAACCAACCAGCGTGGTTCATTATTTTCATCAATAGCACTACATGCCTGCAAGAAAATACAATGGAGCTGTAAAAACACAAGCTCTCTCCACAATAAAACTAATGAAAAATCCCTCCCTACTGGAAAATTTAACTTGGTACTTATACCAAATGATTAGTAATCATTCCCCATGAATGGAGGAAGCTTTTCCCACCAAAATCCCTTGATTAGTGGATCTAGTCCCCAGTACTAGGAATTTGCATTAAATGGAAGGGAACACATTCCTAGATTTTCTGAATCATTCCCTAGAGGAAAATATGACTTGGTACTTATACAAAATGATTAAGAATCATTCCCATGGATGGAGGAAGCTTTCCTCACCAAAACCCCTTGATTAGTGGATTTTCTCCCTTGATTGGTGGATCTGCTCACTTGATTAGTGGAACACATTTCTAGATTTTCTCAATCATTGGAGTTCCACAATTTGTGCCATAATTCCATAATATCTTGTTGACTTATTATTTATTATTGATCCTCCAGTAGTAGGGAACAAGTCCCTAAATTATCTCCTCCTCCAACTCTTCATAATCTCCCTAATATTATCATAATATTCCACAAAAATAAATAATATTAGGCACAAATATCCAATTATTCATAAACCTTCCTAATGAATATATTAAAGTTAAAAATAAATTATCTAATGCAAAAAGAGAGGTTTAATGTGTTGAAGGATGGTCATATGCCTTAAATTGTTGTTTAATTTAGAGGCATGGGCCTTAATTTATGTCTAATTTAGAGGCCCATCACCTAGCCCTAGCAAGGATGTCAACCCCAACCTAGAACAATCACCTAGAAGTGTGGAGCTACTTCCCACCCCACTAGACAATTTAGACAACCAACTATGACATGTTACCCTCCTCCTAGAGCAACTCAATAGGGGCCGTCATGATGACAAGAATGTATCATTAGATTTATGAACAACCTTCCACATAACCAACAACAAATGTAAGACCATTTAACCACCTTGTAGAGGGGACAATGATAATAGAAGAGAAACTAGAATGCCTTGAAGGAAGGTTTCTCCATATGGAGAAACATATCCACTGTGATTTCAAGCCTCCTCCATCACCTAGATCTAGACCGGAGAATCTTCCTCTAGTTAACTCTTCGGTTCATTAATAGTTGTTGGATGTATTATGCTTTTGAAAGTCTTCTAGTATCACTTGCTATTTAGGTTCTAGTTAATAAATATGTTATGAAAATTATCTATATCTTTTAGTTTTCACCTACTCGCCAACAAGAATGGTCAAAATTGGCATATTTGGACAAGCTATGTCTACAATAGTGGTAGTGGTCGATTTTTATTTTGCATTTCATTGGGCACAACCAAACACACCTACCCAAAACCAAACTAAGGTTATGTTATTACAAACCCACACAAAGTATAAAAGGATATCACATGCCATTGGAATAATGGGCCCCATGTGAGGAGGGATGATACTTAGGGTAGAAATTAACTCCCACCTCAAACAATTCAGTGCTATGTATAGTTCCAAGCCTTCTACAAAAGTGAAGTTATCATCCTAATTAACTTCATGATGAACCAAATTAATTTGGTTATCATGAAGTGCATTATGGAGATTGACAACATGATCCATTGAGTTAGCACTTGGTTGTGACTAACATAGTTAGATGTCATGAAGGAGGAGGTTAAGAGACAACATGAAAATGGACTACTCCATTCACATTCAAGGTTCTGTCGAGACTACCTAATGCAAGGCCATCAAATTGATTGTTAACGACTTGTAGTAGATGGTATGACTTTTTTTCCTATATGGAGGTCAACCCGAACACAATTTGCTTGTATAGGTATTTTCAACTTTGAAGAAGGTTCCCATATTCAAGTGTCTTATATTATTGCTAGAGTTACCAATGATAACCAATTTGCAAGTGATCATAGATTTAGCCAAATCAATTCCTTTTAGCAAGGTGTAAAACTCGACTTGGTTGTTGAATGTTGAACTTAAACCCGAAAATAATGTATTTCTTCCTTTTCCTTCTTAACAATAAATTATCTTTCTTCAATTACCACTCTTATTTTTTTTAAATATAATTTCATATAAAATAAAAGCCACCTTATTATATTACTAAATTACAACACGTAATTATTTATTAAGTTATTCTTTTTTTTTTTTTTTTTTTTTTTTTTTTTTTTTTTATATAAACCTCATCATTAAATGTATACTACATGAATGTCTATTCATTTTATTTGTAAACTTTACTATGTTAGTTTATAATTATTTACTTAACCTCATGCTATTGCTATTAGATTTGAGATATATTCTTTACCACCATAAATATATCTTTTATGCACCATCAAGAGTTTGTAAATTAGTTTTTTTTTTTTTTTCCTTTTTTTTTTAAATTATCTTTCTTACTTTGAATATATTAAATAAGGATTAAGTAAATAAATAAATAAAATTGTTATTAGTTTGTTTAAAGGGAAATCGACCAATAATATAAGTTTTAGGTTTGAGATTGCTAAGATCTTGTTTAACTCGTGAGTCGTCACAATTATGAGGTAGAAACTCTACAATTATGACGTAGAAATTCCAGGTGCTGGATGCTCACTACCCTCATTCTAGGAGGAGATATGTTCATTGATCTCTTAGCTAGAATTGTTAGTTTGTGGTCAATAATATCAAATTTCTCTCCAACTCTACCAATCTAATAGTTCTCCTATTGAGTCCTTCTGTATCTCCATATGCCATGTACAATATTCAAATGACATTTAATCGTGTGTCAGCATCTAATGACATTTAATGGTCATCTAATGACATTTAATTGTGTGCCAACATCATACAATAATGAATAAAATGACTAGAACTCATGCAATGCCCCAAATATAGTGAAAACCAAACCCCTTTTGTTTAAAATAACATGAAACACCCACTCATAAACACCTTCATTAGAAAAAATACTTTCAAATTAGTTAATTAACTAAAGTAAACCTAAGTTAATTATAATAAATTTCGTGATTCCCAAAAAAATGTTATTACCAATTGCACTTATCCCTTCTCTCCCACACAATCAATGGAGTCTTAAGAGAGAAGTGGCCTCTGCAACCATTCCTCCAATGGGGCATCATCATCAGGTAGATGTGGTAGGATGTTTATTGTGTTGAGACTGGAGATTTTTACAATTTCAGGTTGTTTAGAAGTTGCGATTTTAATACTGGAACAGAGATGTTAGTACTGTGGGGCATACTTTTTTGTCCCAAGTGATTGGATATTACTTACATTGATGTTTATGTTTATGGTGATTTGCAAGTTATTTTCGAATGGGAGAATCAAACATCTTCTCAATTCAAATGTTATTTTTAAATGGAAAAATAAAAAATCTTATCAACTCAAAAGTCATATTTTAAAATATCAAAGATCTTATCTAAAATGCTCCAAATCTCACTCACTAGTTAGATAAGACTGGCTCTTTGATCAGGTCTTTCCTTAAGATTTTTGTCTCGCATATCTTCCAAGAACAGAACAATGAAGTTGCAGTCAGGTGACAGGCAAAATTAAATACTCTGTTTTTTTTTGCAGTGGTGCTCTATAGAGGTCAGGGAACACAGACATCTAAGAGTAGCCCTTGTTCTTTTTTGAATTTTTGTTGTGTGAATTTATAGGATTAGCCCTAGGTAAATGTTTGGACTTTGGAGTCCAAAGCTGTTCCAGAACTGAAAACACAGCCGATATTCTTATGCGGAGGTATTGAGGAAAGGCGAACAAGAAATGTTATATTTCTGATAGGATAGAGAGTCTGTATAAGTTTCACTTGTGTTGATTTCATTTGTGTTGTGTGGATTGGTTTAGGCAGAAAAAATCTATGATTTATATAATTTTTTCTATTTGAATGAAAAGCAAAGTTCATTTTTTGTAAATTTTTCTTTTTGAATGAAAACCAAAGTTCGTTTATTTCGGTTAAAAATATAAAAATCAACTGTGAGTTGCCTACCATTTCGATGAAAGTTAAACGATGTACTGGACTGAAAGGGATAAGTTTGGTAAAACCACACTCATAGGAATCTGCGACTTTGAAAACTGCGGCCGAGAACTGCCACGTAGCCGATAATACGCAATCTTCTTTTATCAGGTCTTTGTATTATAATATGGATTCTGCTTTTTTCAGGTCTTCATATTATAATAGTATTAGGTCAACAGTGAGGCTTCTATCGCGCGGTGTCCAATCGTGACAACTTAGTATTCTGCTCATCGTCTGGATCTCATACATGCGTTAATCGGGGGAGACAAATTTGAATGCGTTAATGGAGTCTCATACATGCTCAAACTTGAAACGAACCCCAGGAAATTCAGACTGTGTCATGTATCAGCACTGCTTCACAGATAATTAACGTTTTTTGAGATGTCTGAACGGGTTTGTCGTTAGGGTTAGGGTTGCATTTTTAAGATCTGACATTAAATTGCAGTTTTGGCACGAGAGAAACTGCAATTTCCAGTTTCCAGCCAATAACATGAAAAAAGGTCACACGAGGAATGACATAAATAACGGCCTCCAAGGAAAGAGTATTTTAATACGTAGTCGTATCATGTATGTTTGGATTACACACTTAATAGTATAGTACTAAATATTCTAAAATTGTTTTTATATATTGTTGGATTTGAAGCACTTCATGTTTAACAATATACCATATTTATTACTCTGTAATCTCCGAACTAGCTAGCAACAAAAGCCAAAAGTTGGCAGACTGTTGTACGATTGAAAGTTTGTTTCCAGGATTGGAATGGTAAACATTCTGTTTGGGACATCTAAATTAACAAACTCTGTGCTACCGTCTACCAGGGATCAGAGTTTAAAATATAATTTTATAGCAAGTTGTTTTTAGTGTAATTTTTTGAAAGTTTTTATGGTGGTTTTTTCTGGTTAAATTTCTCTAAAATCAAGTGCCATAAGTGATGCAGGTGCATGACACTCAGACATTCAGACAGGAAAAGCTCGCTGTTTTTATGTTTTCTAGTTAAAATAGGATAGCAAGTGCATGCTGCTCAGGCCAAAAAAAAAAAAAAAAAACGTGTTGTTTCTATATTTTTAGTTAAAACTGGGAAAAAATAGAACATGCTATTTTTTCTTTAAAAAATAAGATCAGCATGGAGAATAAAACTTGCCAAATTGTAAAAAAATCCTTAAATTATTATGTAAAAAGGCTATTTTTGTACTAAATAAAGATATACATTATGAATAAAAGAGGGATTTGGCCGCCAAGCTGGGGGCGATACCAGTGTGAAAACTTTCTCTCATGAAAAAAAACTGATTATTACATTGTGAATTGGTATGGCAATCGCTGTAAAAATTGGGAAATTACACAGATTTCATATGGCGCTACTATTTGTATATGATTTATATAAACCTGCGTATTAAAAAGCCTGTGGATACATATGTAAACCTGCGTATTAATATAGTGGCGCAACTGACTGTTACGTATACATAACAGTTTGTTAATTATACGATGAGCGCAGGTCATATATATATTCAGGTGATAATACGGAGAGCTGTGCGTTATAACTTTTGTGGACAGCGTATTGTGTGGAGGGCGGAGCCATATGCATTGAATTTTTTATAGTTTTAAATAGCTGTGTGCTATTGTGTGTGAACGGTGCTCGTTAGAGACAAGATATGCGTGGAAATTTTAAGTTTTTCCCTGAAGATATATCGCTGTGTGTATAATTTTTATGGACAGCGCAATATCATGAATTGTTTTGGACCGAGTCTCTAACGGTGGTACGATTCCCCTTGGCGATTTTTATATCTCACCTGTGCATTCATATAAAGATCAATTTCAATCTGGTTAAATTTGAGGACTGTGCTTCTTTACAAAAGAATGAAGCAATCAATTTAATGACTGATACGCTAGAAGGAAATACAAGGGAAAGAGAGGTGGATGTTGAGAAGCTTGCAGCAAAATTGGAAAGATTATCTCTAACGCCTGCATCCCTGCCATTATTAGTGGTATCAGAGCCATCAATTGACATAGAATTGAATCTCAGGAGCAGGAGAAGGATGGCTTTCAGAATTGGAAGAGGACGAGGACGCGGTGGAAGAGGACCGTCGGTTGAAAACGCTGAAATAATGGAAAGCATAGAAGAGCTATGAGCTAGATTGGACGCGTTAAATTCAAGCAAAAATATAGATGATGGAGATGTCAGTGAGCCCGAAATTGAAGCTACAAAGGAAGAAGCTATAGAGGTTACTCCTGAGATGAGGTTCTTTCAGTCAGTATTGAAATCTACAGCCAGGCCATGGAACCAATTAGTACCAGTATATCAAGGAGGACTGAATCCAGAAGAACTGATCGACTGGATTAATAACATGGAGAAATTCCTCGATTATGAAGAAATGGAAGATGAGAAGAAAGTAAAGTTTGCTGTCACCAAATTAATATGACATGCAGCGCTCTAGTGGGATGGTGTGCAGGCGAAAAGGAGGAGATTCGGTAAGCAGCCAATCAAGAATTGGAGCCGAATGGTAACAAAGTTAAAAGGTAAGTTTTTGCCTAGTAATTACCAGCAAACATTGTTTAGACAAATGCAAAATCTTAAACAGAGAGCCTTAACAGTGAAAGAATATAGAGAAGAGTTTTATAAGGTGAGCATAAGAGCTGGAGAAGCCCAAAATACAGATGAGAGGGTGGCAAGATATATGAATGGCATCGGGATGGACATTCAAGATGAGATAAGTTTACTGTCTCCAAAAACAGTAGAAGAAGCTTATCAGATAGCGCTGAAAGCTGAGGAAAAACTCACAAGGAAACAGTTTCCTAGAGGGAGAGGGACTTTCAGAGGAAAAGAAAGTCAAGGTGGTAGTGGAAGATCTACAGCACCTGCAGAAGGAGCTAGCAGTAGCTCAACCCAACATGCATCCACAGGAGGTGATGCAAGAGGCAGAGGGAGTTTTTTTAGAGGTAGAGGAGGCAGAGGAGGAGGCAGAGAAATAAGATGCTACAGATGCAATAAGCTGGGACATAGAGCTTTTGAGTGCCCAGAGAATGCAAAAATAAAGCAGAGGAATGCAATTGTGGCTCCAGCTGAGGAAGAGGCACCAGTGGCAGCAGTAACAAAAGAAGTAAATACACCAGAAAGAGGAGAGTCTCTCGTAATTAATAAAGTTTTACTTAAGCCAGCAAAGGAGATGACTGAACTGCCACAAAGAAAGGCTTTATTCAGGACAGTGTGTAAAGTCCAAGGAAAATGTTGCCAGATGATCATTGATAGTGGCAACACTGATAATTTGGTTTCTACAGAAGTAGTGGAGAAATTGAAGCTGGAGACAATGAAGCATCCAACACCTTATAATGTGTCATGGTTGAAAAAGGGACATCAACTACTGGTAAGTGAACAATGTGAAGTAGACTTCCAAGTGGGCAAGTAAAAGGATAAAATTGTTTGTGATGTGATGCCTATGGATGTGTGTCACATATTGCTTGGAAGACCTTGGCAATATGACAGAGCAGCCATGCATGATGGGAAGAGAAACACCTACAAGTTTGGAAAGGATGGTGTCAATCATACATTGTCTCCTCTGCAAGAAGAGGATGGACCGGGACAGAAGACTGATTCAAAAACTCTGTTATTTGGAGGAAAGGAATACTTGGAGCAGATAGTGGATGTACAGTTGAGACGGGAAGAACTCATAGCAGCTGAGTTGGAAGAGGAAGTTCATGTGAATGAAGAAGAAGATCAGCTGGAAGAACTGTTATCTGAACCAACAAGTGGGATTGTTAAAATTAGTAGTTTTCAAACTGACAAATTGTGCATGAATGCAGGGACTGTAAATGATGATGTGATGCTTCAACAATGCTACAAAGAAGTTTCACTGTTGGAATACTGGTTGGAGAATCCAGAATATGACAGGGAGAATGCAGCAGATGGAAGAGTTCAATACAGTGAACAAGTACATAAAATTGCCATGGAAGCAGATGACATGAGAGAAAGACTGGTTGACAGTCATGAGAATTCTTCAGAGGATTCTTTGAGAAGTTTGGATCAGCATACTGATGTTCTGATAATGGAGGATTCAGAACAGTATACTGAGATTCTGGCAAAGAAGTACAAGGCACTAATGCCTTATGATTTTTATTCTAACAAGTGTTTTGTGAATGCAGGTTTTGTTGCAGAACATTTGATTCAGTTGAGTAGTCAAATGCAGGGAGAAGAAGTTTTCTGTTCCAGAAGACAAGAGGGTATGGATGATCGGGTGGTAGTCGGAACAGAAACAAGAATAAGAGCAAGAAGTCAGCAGGTAACAAGACAGACTGAGCAAGCCGTCTTAGCTCAGCAGGCAGCAAGAAATCAACAGTTTGAAGAATTATTGGACAAAGAAATTGAGTTCATTAGAAGAATCATGTTGAAAGTGTCTCAGCGGAAGACATCAGCAAGGAAGAAAAGCAGTAGAAGCAGCAGCAAGATGAAAGCAGAGACAGATTATGAAAGTGTAGCTAGTGGAGCAAGACAACATAAAATATGAAGACCTAGAGAAAAGCAGCAAGCAACAACAATTGATAACTTGCAGAACAAAGTGTGGGACCCAGGAAGACAAGAACAAGGACTAAAACGCATGATCAGGAGATCATGATCATTTCAACCTTGGGAGTCTGATGCAGGTGCATGACACTCAGATGGGAAAAGCTTGATGTTTTTATGTTTTCTAGTTAAAATATGATAACAAGTGCATGCTGCTCAGGAAAAAAAAAAAAAAAAAAGCCTGTTGTTTCTATGTTTTTAGTTAAAAATAGGGAAAAAGTAAAACATGCTATCTTTTCTTTAAAAAGTAGGATCATCATGGAGAATAAAACTTGCCAAATTGTAAAAAAAGCCTTAAATTATTATGTAAAAAGGCTACTTTTGTACTAGATAAGGATATACATTATGAATAAAAGGGGGATTGGCCGCCAAGGTGGGGGCGATACCAGTGTTGTTTTGAAAACTTTCTCTCATGAAAAAACACTGATTATTACATTGTGAATTGGTATGGCAATCGCTGTAAAAATTGGGAAATTACACAGATTTCATATGGTGCTACTATTTGTATATGATTTATATAAACCTGCGTATTAAAATGCCTGTGGATACATATGTAAACCTGCGTATTAATATAGTGGCACAACTGACTATTATGTATACATAATAGTGTGTTAATTATACGATGAGTGCAGGTCATATATATATTCAGGTGATAATACAGAGAGCTGTGCGTTATAACTTTTGTGGACAGCGTATTGTGTGGAGGGCAGAGCCATATGCGTTGAATTTTTTATAGTTCTAAATAGCCGTGTGCTATTGTGTGTGAACAGTGATTGTTAGAGACAGGACATGTGTGGAACTTTTAAGTTTTTCCCTGAAGATATATCGCTGTGTGTATAATTTGTATGGACAACGCAATATCATGAATTGTTTTGGACCGAGTCTCTAACAGTGGTACGATTGCCCTTGGCGATTTTTATATGTCACCTGTGCGTTCATATAAAGATCAATTTCAATCCAATTAAATTTGAGGAGGACTGTGCTTCTTTACAAAAGAATGAAGCAATCAATTTAATGACTGATACGCTAGAAGGAAATAAAGGGAAAGAGAGGTGGATGTTGAGCAGCTTGCAACAAAATTGGAAAGATTATCTCTAACGCCTGCATCCCCGCCATCAATAAGGATTTTCTAGGGTGTTGAATCCATATATATACTTAAAAAGCTAGTTTAAATAACACAAATCAAGATTTCACCTCAAATTTTTCCACCAGATTCGGGCATGAGAAAGTCCAAAACTCCGCACTAAAGACAACTCCATTTTATAGTCTTAAAAAACAAAAAGTTTTGGAAATTTTTTTGGAGTGTTTTTTTTTCTAATTTATTTAAAATTTTCTTAAAATTTATTGGAATTAAAAGTTTAAATTGTTGAATATCATAAAAGTTTTTTAAAATAATAAATCCATAGACATCATTAAAAACCAATTTTAAATAATAGTAAATTTAACAATTTGAAAAAAAAAACTCTAAAACATATAATAATTAAATAACAACTTTACAAGGCAGAGAATGGGGACGGAGGGATGCGATGATGTTCAACAGTTAGGGTTAGGGTTAGGGTTTATCATAGGGTTTTCCTCTGGTAGACCTGAGACTTGGGCACAGTGCAGGTAAATATTGCAGCCACCTGCTCCAGATCGGGACAAGACAGAGTCACGGGCCATTAGGGCAGGTGGACAAGCCTCGGGCTAGGCTGACAAAGAAATAATAGAACCAGCTGGGGGGGAGCGATCCCCTCCTACAAAAATGTAATGACAAGT
The DNA here is from genome assembly GCA_000404065.3 of Pinus taeda. Taxonomy (NCBI): domain Eukaryota; kingdom Viridiplantae; phylum Streptophyta; class Pinopsida; order Pinales; family Pinaceae; genus Pinus; species Pinus taeda. The sequence goes on along the minus strand of APFE031393745.1, from coordinate 51,122 downwards.
GAGGCAAACATGAATGGAATGACTAGATCTGCAGGAAAACGAGGCAAGGGTGCGCTGGTCATGGGGGCTTGATGGCAAGCTGGGTTGGGAAGCAAATGTCTGCCTTGAGCAACGAAAAAACCCATGTTTGTAGTCCCAAATAATAAACTACAAGAATACAGAGGATATATGAAAGACAATGCTCTGATTTGCAAGTTTGTAGGGGCATAGCCATCAGAGAAAGAACTGGAAAAATGGATACAAAAGAGATGGCAACCTAAAGGACATATTGACCTAAAATTAGGCACTAAGGGTTTCTTCTCGTTCATTTTCTCTAACCTGGAAGATGAGAGGATTTTTGACGATGGAACCTATTTCTTCAACAACGCAAGTCTCTTTATGAGGCATTGGGAATAATGCTACAACCCAGATAAGGAGAAAATGTTAGCGGCACCAATATGGGTCCGGTTGTTTGGACTCCCAATTGAGTTTTGGGATCCATAAATCCTGGAAGGTATTGGGAACTCAATTGGGACCTTTTTCAAAGTAGTACACACCACCAGGAAAGGAAAATATACCTCCTATGCAAGGATCCATGTTTAGATGAACATCACAGAACCGCTTCCTGATTGTATTGAGGTGGAATACCATGATGAGGTATGGCAGCAACCAGTGGATTATGAGCACATTCCATTTCGCCTCTTCAAATCCTGCCCCCTAAATGCAAATGGGGCATCATCAGACACAAGGAAGGAGGAAGAATCAGGCAAGGATAGAGATGATGGTTTTTCAGAAGTGCACCACTAGAAAAAACCTCAAAAAGGACCAACAAATATTAAAACACCTTCCAAGTAATCAGCTTAGGTAAATCAAAATAAGTTCGCAGTTCTACAAGAAGAGGAAATGGAAGAAGATAGTGAAGACAGTGGTGAAGAACCAACATAACCTACAAAGATAGACAAAGGGAAAAGTAAGGCACAAGCCAAGATAGGGCCGGAAAAGGAAGGAGAAAGGATAGAAACCCAACAAGAGCAGATCAAATGGAGATTGACCCCTAGAAAGACAATGGCAGTGAAGAAGAATAGGTCATGAAGAGACTACTAGAAGAATGGAGACATCTAGATGAGAGGTCTATCCTTGAAGATCAGAAGCAACTATACAAAGACATGTTCCAACGATACAAGGAGAAATGTGGGGAAATCATAGTTAGTTAACTAGAGCACCTAGGATTGTAAGGGGGATGAAGCACAGAAATAGGTACTATAGGGAAAGGGGGAAGAAAAAGGGAAAGAAGACCCATGAGCGAATCCATTCAAATGGTAGGAGAAATGTTGGTGAATTCGGGAAGAGTCATACCTCTGTTAGAGGTATTCCAACAACCCCTTAAATTGTTGAAATGATAATTACGACTTGGAATATTAGAGGGCTAAATAGTAAGGGGAAACATGGATACCTGAAGGAGAGACTTAGGAAGGATAAACCTAATATAATGATAATCCAGGAAACGAAGATTAGTGAACAGAAACTAAAAGACATTATGCGAAAATTTAAATCGCATTACAAGATAATAGGCCATGATGCCATAGGAAGTGCTAGGGGCTTGGCAATTCTTTGGAACCTCGAGGAGTTTCAATTTGAAGACTGAGTAAGTTTACTTAGAATTCTATTGGGGAAATTTAGGAACATTGGATCCCAGGACTGGGTTCTCCTCACAGGTGTGTATGGACTGCTTATACCCAGAGAGCGCAGGATTTTCCTTCAGAACTTGGAAAAAACACGGAGTCTTTTCCTAGACATTCCATGGATTGTAGGAGGAGACTTCAACATGATCACATCACTAAGTGAAAAAGGAGGAGGTCTTAGAAGGACAAATATGGATATGGAATCTTTCGGGGATATGATCAATGAACAAAGGCTGGTGGATATCCCAATGATAAATGGGACTCACACATGGAACAACAGAAGAGGAGGCACCCACCAAATTGCCTCGTGGTTAGACAGATTCCTTACATCTGAACAGGTAATAAACCAAGATAGTTTCATAGAAGCCATGATCCTCCCAGGAATGGGTTCTAACCACTGGCCAATCAAACTCAAAATTGACCTCAAAGCTAGCCCCAAAAAGTGCCCTTTCAGATTTGAAGCCTTCTAGCTCGGAGATCAGAAGTTCATGATGAAAGTAGAGGAATGGTGGAGACAAAGTCGGCAGAGGGGGAGGAGCAAAATGAAAACATTCCAAGTGAAATTAAAGGAAATAAAAGAGAAAATAAAAAGATGGAACAAAGAGGAATTTGGGAATATCTTCAAGGATCAGCAGCAATTAGCCCAAAGAATGAGGAGAATCCAACAAGAAATCATAACAGCAGGTTGGAGCGAGGAACTAGCTAGAGAGGAAGGGGTCCTGATTGGTCAAATTGAAGAAACAAGGATACAGGAAGAGATTCTATGGAGACAAAAATCAAGAGTGAATTGGTTAAAAGAGGGAGAAAGGAATACAAAGTTCTTCCTTCAGGCTATGATCTAGCAGAGACAGAGAAATATAATCTTCTCTATAAAGAATGTAGAAGGAACTCGCCTAACTCAGCATGAAGAGATGGAACATACCCTAGTCAGCCACTTTAAAGACCTCCTCATGTAACCCTAAGAGGATCGACAAGAAGCAATTCGGAGATTCTGCAACGAGATTCCAAGCTTGATTACCCAAGATCAAAACCTAGCTCTAATGAGGGCAGCTACCATGGAGGAAGTCGAAGAGATCGTGAAAGGGATGAAGAAGAATAAAGCCCCATGACCAGATGGTTTCACAATGGAATTCTATCAAGCAGGTTGGAAATTCTGGGGGCAAGATGTTTTGGACATGGTTGAAGAATCACGAAGAAATCAGAAGGTATGTTCTGGCTTTAACTCTACTCTTCTGTCTCTTATTCCTAAAACTACTAAGAATGAAGATCGCCAAGGTTTTAGACCTATTTCCCTTTGTAATGTGATCTATAAAATTATTGCAACCCTTTTGGCCAAAATACTTAAGCCTATTCTCTCCAGTATTATTTCCCCTGAGCAAACAGAATTTGTGGAAGGTCATCAAATTCTTGATGGTTTGATAGCGTCACAAGAAGTGGTTCACTCTCTAAAATCCAAAAGGTAAGTAGGGATGATGATCAAACTGGACCTCTCTAAGGCTTATGATTGTTTGAATTGGGAATACCTTAAATCAGTGCTAGCAGCCTTTGGTTTCTATCATAGATGGATTTCTTGAGTCTCGGATATGATATCCACCCCGATTTTCTCCATTCTATTAAACGGTACGCCAACCGCCACCTTTAATGCCTCTAGAGGCTTGAGACAGGGGGATCCTCTATCTCCCTTCCTTTTCATCATTACAGTAGAAGGGTTTGGGAGATATATTAAAAAAGAATTTCTGGAGGGGAAAATCAAAGGGCTCCAGATTTGGGGGAATGATCTACCAATCACAGACCAACAATTTGTAGATAGCATCATGTTGTTATACATAGTATCTCTTAGGGAAGTAAAAAGAATGAAAGGTATCATGAATCTCTTCATGGAAGCATCAGGTACTCAAATCAACAAGGAGAAATCTTGCACCTACTTCTTTAACACAATCGGAAATGTTAAAACTTATCTGACAAGAATCCTAGGATTTAGATCTAGCAACCTCCCCACCAAATATCTCGGCACCCTGCTAGCTCTCAATCCTCTAAAGATGGTGAATTGGCAAAAAACCATTGAGAAAATTACTGGAAGACTGGAAAATTGGTCCTTTAGAACCCTAAATCTAGCAGGAAGAGTAGTCTTGGTCAAGGCTGTCCTACAAGCCATTCTGATTTACCAGCTCTTAGCAACATCAACCCTTAAAGGAGAATGTGCCAAAATGGTGGAGATTTTCAAAAACTTCCTTTGGGGGGGACCAAAGCAATAGAAGAAATGAGCATTGATATCCTGGCAAGGTCTGACCAAGAGTAAAGATGAAGGGGGTTAGGCTTGAGGGATCCCTACACTATGAACCAAACACTGGGGGGAAAGCTCTGATGGAGGTGGATGGCGGGAGGAGGAGACCTATGGAAATGAATTTGAATGAAGAAATACAACATGCCAATAAATACAGAAGAAATCTTAAGACACAGGGAAATTCCAATGGGCTCTACAATTTGGAACTTGGCCAGTCAAAACAGAGACATAATATCCAAGCATGCCTTCTGGGAAATTAGGGATGGAAGATTAGCTAAATTTTGGGAAGAATCCTGACAACAAAGGGAGAAATTGAATGGTATACAAGGTCTAGGAAACACCTTCCAGATGTATAAATAGGCAAGTTTAAATTATGTAAGAGAGTTATGGAAAGAAGAACACATAGAGGAGTAATGGGGAATATGGAAAAACTCGAAAGAATGGGACCAAACAATAGATGGGTAACAAAGAGAGCTGCATATAAAAGAAATGAAGACAAGGAAAATAACTATTAGAATAGGCCCAAATATACTGAGATGGGGACATTCAACGAAAGGAACATTCACAATCAAAGAAGCCTATAACCTTACCATGGAGCAGGAACAAGATGACCTGAAATCCCTCTGGAAACAAATTTGGCAAGGAAATTGGTGGCCAAAAGTTGCCCACTTCCTTTGGCTAATGTGCAAGGGATGAATTTTGACTTGGGAACAACTTTAAAAACGTGGAATTTAGGGTCCACCCATTGCGGTCTTTGTAAACAGGACCAGGAAACTACTGAACACCTTATGAATTCTTGTCATTTTGTCAAGCAACAATTGGAAGACATCCAATGGGTCTTTGGAAGGACAAACCCAGATCCCCAAAACATCAAAGCAATAATCAATCAATGGGGATGCGGTCAATTCACTAGCCCAGTGGTGAAAAGAGCATGGAGTCTAGCTATCAGTTTGAATATGTGGATGATATGGAAGGAATGAAACCGCAGAATCTTTCAAAACAAAGAACTGACTCAAGCGTAGGTTTTGAGAAGAGCCTTGGGTTATATTAGAGAAACCATACTAGTGGAAACATGCAGTTAAGAGGACTAGAAGACAACACCCAGTGAAGAATGGATCTTGGCCAAACTAAACCTCGATTAAGGAATGGTAGCCCCGTAGATGTGGAAACCTTCTGGCTCAAACAAAACAAGTTCCCATTTATCATGCCCTAGTACTCGTTTTATTAAACTAAATTTTGATGGGGCCTCCAAAGGTAACTCGGGGTTGGTGGGGCTTGGAGGCATCTTTCGGGATGATCAAGACAAAACAAGATGGGTATTCTCAGCCCATGTAGGGGTCATGAGCAACAACGAAGAAGAGCTTACAACAGTTCGACAAGGTTTGGAAACATCAATAAGACTTGGATATAACCACTTAGAGGTGGAAGGAGACTTCCAACTAGTCATAGATATGATGAGGAAACTAAATAACAAAAATACCTGAGATAAGATTGCAAAAAGCTGGAGAATGGCTAGTCTCGTCAAAGACTTGGGAGACCTAATAAAGCGTTTTGAATATGTGATCTTAAAACATGTAAAAAGGGAAGGGAATAGAGCGGTTGATTTCCTAGCTAACTGTGGAAGCAATGTGGAAGGAGGCAATTCAGACAGTATCTGACCATTACAAATTGAGGACCCCAGATTGGATCCCCTCAAGGCAATCCTAGACCAAGATAACTATGATGCCATGAAATCAATATAGCAGGCACAGAGGGCCCCTGATCGGGGTGATGAAGTGGGAGGGCATTGGAATAAATACTAATAAGAGGAGAGGATGGCTAGGAAGGCCAACCACTGCCCAGATGCTTGTATAGCAGGGTGGGGTGGTGTCCTGCATGACTGTGGGAAAACCTATGGAGAGAAGTGGCACAAGGCGGACGATTATGAGGAGAGAGGGTGGTGATAACACCGACGAAAGAAGGATGGGACGTATGGTAGGTGGGAAGGGATATATGAGGGTGGTAAGAGTTGGGAGAAAGAATAGAATGCGGAGAAGGGAAGTCAGGAGCAGGGCAGTGCAAATGTGGGGGACCCCTGTGGCTGAGCATATTTTTGGGTATGTTTCTTCACGTTTATTTCCTGTAATTCCCATTGAGAAGTATAATATGTTGAGAAAGGGGGGCCATCTTGGGTACTTTGTGAAGGGGCTATGATAGGGTAGGCCTGAGGACAGGGACGAGTGGCAGAGAGATGGCATAGAACAACTGCATATTAGGAGCCAGGGCATATGTGTTACCATGGAGTGCAAATTTAGGATAAAGGGTCGACCCTAAGAAACTAATGATGGGAATTCTTAGGAGGAATGGAGGTTAGACTTCATGGCCTCTTCCCTCAGACTCCGGTGGGAGAGAGCCATGACACTCCAGAGCGACAGGGAGGGGTTGAATTGGGTGGGAATTCGTAGAAAGAAAAAGATGTCGAAGGACTGGACATATGAAGATTCTCCAAATCTAATGTTTTATGTTGATAACTGTAAACAGGAGTTTGATAACGACGAGATGGCTTGCCTAGGTAGAGGTAAGGGCCGCAGGGGTAGAGGGCACCCGAGCCAAACAACAAAAAAGGAACCAACCACTTCGGAGACCAAAGAGCCCAGAAAGGGTAGGAAACCCATTGAAGTGGCAGTCAATGAGGCAGCCAGAGCATACAAAGTAGGAACAGATGCCGACATCCGTAAGTTGATTAAGGAGATGGAGGATAGTATCATGGAGGAAGACTCAGAATAGAAAATGGAAGAATGGGGGGACCTCGTCCTCGACCCAACACATACTAGGGGTAGGATGTCTCTATTCAAAGAAACCCTGCACATTTATTGGGTCATGAACTGTATGCTTGCCAGAGCTTTGGAACAGGTGGCGGGGGAGATGGTGGAAATTACCCAAGGCATGCCCAACCTCAAAAATGATATGAAGAATCTGCAAATTCTTATGTTTATGCAGGATAGCAAGTTGGATAGGATCCAACAACGAATGATAGAGCCATCTCTAGCACCGGGTGACTCTGCTATAGCATCGACCATCGTGGATTCCGAAAAGGATGATAGCAAGGAATAATATTTTACTTTCTAGGTTTTACCATAATTTTTAGCAAATAACCTTCACTTTTCTTGTCTTAATATGTCAGTTCAGACCTTAAACTGTGTGTCTAGTTGTGAAGTGTATTTAGCTTCGGTTGAAACACTTGTCAAATTCTGCTACTAGATGGATTATAACAGACTCAAGTGGCCAACAGACTTGGTTTCCCATGTGGGCAAGTTGAGGCCACCAAAATTTTGTATATGGA
>APFE031393745.1:1331-42813 GCA_000404065.3 Pinus taeda | reverse complement strand
ATGAATATATTAAAGTTAAAAATAAATTATCTAATGCAAAAAGAGAGGTTTAATGTGTTGAAGGATGGTCATATGCCTTAAATTGTTGTTTAATTTAGAGGCATGGGCCTTAATTTATGTCTAATTTAGAGGCCCATCACCTAGCCCTAGCAAGGATGTCAACCCCAACCTAGAACAATCACCTAGAAGTGTGGAGCTACTTCCCACCCCACTAGACAATTTAGACAACCAACTATGACATGTTACCCTCCTCCTAGAGCAACTCAATAGGGGCCGTCATGATGACAAGAATGTATCATTAGATTTATGAACAACCTTCCACATAACCAACAACAAATGTAAGACCATTTAACCACCTTGTAGAGGGGACAATGATAATAGAAGAGAAACTAGAATGCCTTGAAGGAAGGTTTCTCCATATGGAGAAACATATCCACTGTGATTTCAAGCCTCCTCCATCACCTAGATCTAGACCGGAGAATCTTCCTCTAGTTAACTCTTCGGTTCATTAATAGTTGTTGGATGTATTATGCTTTTGAAAGTCTTCTAGTATCACTTGCTATTTAGGTTCTAGTTAATAAATATGTTATGAAAATTATCTATATCTTTTAGTTTTCACCTACTCGCCAACAAGAATGGTCAAAATTGGCATATTTGGACAAGCTATGTCTACAATAGTGGTAGTGGTCGATTTTTATTTTGCATTTCATTGGGCACAACCAAACACACCTACCCAAAACCAAACTAAGGTTATGTTATTACAAACCCACACAAAGTATAAAAGGATATCACATGCCATTGGAATAATGGGCCCCATGTGAGGAGGGATGATACTTAGGGTAGAAATTAACTCCCACCTCAAACAATTCAGTGCTATGTATAGTTCCAAGCCTTCTACAAAAGTGAAGTTATCATCCTAATTAACTTCATGATGAACCAAATTAATTTGGTTATCATGAAGTGCATTATGGAGATTGACAACATGATCCATTGAGTTAGCACTTGGTTGTGACTAACATAGTTAGATGTCATGAAGGAGGAGGTTAAGAGACAACATGAAAATGGACTACTCCATTCACATTCAAGGTTCTGTCGAGACTACCTAATGCAAGGCCATCAAATTGATTGTTAACGACTTGTAGTAGATGGTATGACTTTTTTTCCTATATGGAGGTCAACCCGAACACAATTTGCTTGTATAGGTATTTTCAACTTTGAAGAAGGTTCCCATATTCAAGTGTCTTATATTATTGCTAGAGTTACCAATGATAACCAATTTGCAAGTGATCATAGATTTAGCCAAATCAATTCCTTTTAGCAAGGTGTAAAACTCGACTTGGTTGTTGAATGTTGAACTTAAACCCGAAAATAATGTATTTCTTCCTTTTCCTTCTTAACAATAAATTATCTTTCTTCAATTACCACTCTTATTTTTTTTAAATATAATTTCATATAAAATAAAAGCCACCTTATTATATTACTAAATTACAACACGTAATTATTTATTAAGTTATCCTTTTTTTTTTATATAAACCTCATCATTAAATGTATACCACATGAATGTCTATTCATTTTATTTGTAAACTTACTATGTTAGTTATAATTATTTTACTTAACCTCATGCTATTGCTATTTAGATTTGAGATATATATTCTTTACCACCATAAATATATTCTTTTTTATGCACCATCAAGAGTTTGTAAATTAGTTTCTTTTTTTTCTTTTTTTTTTTAAAATTATCTTTCTTACTTTGAATATATTAAATAAGGATTAAGTAAATAAATAAATAAAATTGTTATTAGTTTGTTTAAAGGGAAATCGACCAATAATATAAGTTTTAGGTTTGAGATTGCTAAGATCTTGTTTAACTCGTGAGTCGTCACAATTATGAGGTAGAAACTCTACAATTATGACGTAGAAATTCCAGGTGCTGGATGCTCACTACCCTCATTCTAGGAGGAGATATGTTCATTGATCTCTTAGCTAGAATTGTTAGTTTGTGGTCAATAATATCAAATTTCTCTCCAACTCTACCAATCTAATAGTTCTCCTATTGAGTCCTTCTGTATCTCCATATGCCATGTACAATATTCAAATGACATTTAATCGTGTGTCAGCATCTAATGACATTTAATGGTCATCTAATGACATTTAATTGTGTGCCAACATCATACAATAATGAATAAAATGACTAGAACTCATGCAATGCCCCAAATATAGTGAAAACCAAACCCCTTTTGTTTAAAATAACATGAAACACCCACTCATAAACACCTTCATTAGAAAAAATACTTTCAAATTAGTTAATTAACTAAAGTAAACCTAAGTTAATTATAATAAATTTCGTGATTCCCAAAAAAATGTTATTACCAATTGCACTTATCCCTTCTCTCCCACACAATCAATGGAGTCTTAAGAGAGAAGTGGCCTCTGCAACCATTCCTCCAATGGGGCATCATCATCAGGTAGATGTGGTAGGATGTTTATTGTGTTGAGACTGGAGATTTTTACAATTTCAGGTTGTTTAGAAGTTGCGATTTTAATACTGGAACAGAGATGTTAGTACTGTGGGGCATACTTTTTTGTCCCAAGTGATTGGATATTACTTACATTGATGTTTATGTTTATGGTGATTTGCAAGTTATTTTCGAATGGGAGAATCAAACATCTTCTCAATTCAAATGTTATTTTTAAATGGAAAAATAAAAAATCTTATCAACTCAAAAGTCATATTTTAAAATATCAAAGATCTTATCTAAAATGCTCCAAATCTCACTCACTAGTTAGATAAGACTGGCTCTTTGATCAGGTCTTTCCTTAAGATTTTTGTCTCGCATATCTTCCAAGAACAGAACAATGAAGTTGCAGTCAGGTGACAGGCAAAATTAAATACTCTGTTTTTTTTTGCAGTGGTGCTCTATAGAGGTCAGGGAACACAGACATCTAAGAGTAGCCCTTGTTCTTTTTTGAATTTTTGTTGTGTGAATTTATAGGATTAGCCCTAGGTAAATGTTTGGACTTTGGAGTCCAAAGCTGTTCCAGAACTGAAAACACAGCCGATATTCTTATGCGGAGGTATTGAGGAAAGGCGAACAAGAAATGTTATATTTCTGATAGGATAGAGAGTCTGTATAAGTTTCACTTGTGTTGATTTCATTTGTGTTGTGTGGATTGGTTTAGGCAGAAAAAATCTATGATTTATATAATTTTTTCTATTTGAATGAAAAGCAAAGTTCATTTTTTGTAAATTTTTCTTTTTGAATGAAAACCAAAGTTCGTTTATTTCGGTTAAAAATATAAAAATCAACTGTGAGTTGCCTACCATTTCGATGAAAGTTAAACGATGTACTGGACTGAAAGGGATAAGTTTGGTAAAACCACACTCATAGGAATCTGCGACTTTGAAAACTGCGGCCGAGAACTGCCACGTAGCCGATAATACGCAATCTTCTTTTATCAGGTCTTTGTATTATAATATGGATTCTGCTTTTTTCAGGTCTTCATATTATAATAGTATTAGGTCAACAGTGAGGCTTCTATCGCGCGGTGTCCAATCGTGACAACTTAGTATTCTGCTCATCGTCTGGATCTCATACATGCGTTAATCGGGGGAGACAAATTTGAATGCGTTAATGGAGTCTCATACATGCTCAAACTTGAAACGAACCCCAGGAAATTCAGACTGTGTCATGTATCAGCACTGCTTCACAGATAATTAACGTTTTTTGAGATGTCTGAACGGGTTTGTCGTTAGGGTTAGGGTTGCATTTTTAAGATCTGACATTAAATTGCAGTTTTGGCACGAGAGAAACTGCAATTTCCAGTTTCCAGCCAATAACATGAAAAAAGGTCACACGAGGAATGACATAAATAACGGCCTCCAAGGAAAGAGTATTTTAATACGTAGTCGTATCATGTATGTTTGGATTACACACTTAATAGTATAGTACTAAATATTCTAAAATTGTTTTTATATATTGTTGGATTTGAAGCACTTCATGTTTAACAATATACCATATTTATTACTCTGTAATCTCCCAACCAGCTAGCAACAAAAGCCAAAAGTTGGCAGACTGTTGTACGATTGAAAGTTTGTTTCCAGGATTGGAATGGTAAACATTATGTTTGGGACATCTAAATTAACAAACTCTGTGCTACCGTCTATCAGGGATCAGAATTTAAAATATAATTTTATAGCTAGTTGTTTTTAGTATAATTTTTTGGAAGTTTTTATGGTGGTTTTTTCTGGTTAAATTTCTCTAAAATCAAGTGCCATAAGGGTTTTCTAGGGTGTTGAATCCATATATATACTAAAAAAACTAGTTTAAATAACACAAATCAAGATTTCATCTCAAATTTTTCCAATAGATTCCAGATTCTAGCACCAGCAAGTCCAAAACTTCGCACTAAAGACATCTCCATTTTATAGTCTTAAAAAACAATAAGTTTTAGAAATTTTTTTGGAGTATGTTTTTTTTTCTAATTTATTTTAAATTTTCTTAAATTTATTAGAAATTAAACTTTAACTTGTTGAATATCATAAGATTTTTTAAAAATAATAATCCATAGACATCATTTAAAAACCAATTTTAAATAATAGTAAATTTAAACAATTTGAAAAAAAAAAAAAACTCTAAAACATATAATAATTAAATAACAATTTTACAAGGGAGAGAATGGGGATGGAGGGATGCATTGATGTTCAACAGTTAGGGTTAGGGTTTATCGCAGGGTTTGCCTCTGGCAGACTTGAGACTTGGGCACAGTGCACGTAAAGATTGCAGCCACCTGCTCCAGATCGGGACAAGACAAAGTCACGAGCCGTTGGGGCAGGTGGACAGGCCTCGGGCTGGGCTGACAAAGAAATGACAAAACCGACTGGGGGGGAGCGATCCCCTCCTACAAAAACGTAATGACAGGCGAGGCAAACAGGAATGAAACGACTAGATCTGCAGGAAAACGAGGCAAGGATGCGCTAGTCATGGGGGCTCGATGGCAAGCTGAGTTGGGAAGCAAATGTCTACCTTTAGCAACGAAAAAACCCAAGTTTTTAGTCCCAAATAACAAACTAGAAGAATACAGAGGATATATGAAAGATGATGCTTTGATTTGCAAGTTTGTAGGGGCGTAGCCATCAGAGAAAGAACTGGCAAAATGGATACAAAATAGATGGCAACCTAAAGGACATATTGACCTAAAATTAAGCACTAAGGGTTTATTCTCAGTCATTTTATCTAATCTGCAAGATAAGGAGAGGATTTTTGATGATGGACCCTATTTCTTCAACAATGCAGGTCTTTTTATGAGGCATTGGGAATAATGCTACAACCCAGATAAGGAGAAAATGTTAGCGGCACCAATATGGGTCTGGCTGTTCGGACTCCCAATTGAGTTTTGGGATCCAGAAATCCTGGAAGGTATTGGGAACTCAATTGGGACCTTTGTCAAAGTAGTAGACACCACCAGGAAAGGCAAATATACTTCCTATGCAAGGATCTGTGTTTACATGAACATCACAAAACCGCTTTTTGATTGTATTGAGGTGGAATACCATGATGAGGTATGGCAGCAACTAGTGGATTACGAGCACATTCCATTTCACTGCAGAAGATGTCATGAATATGGTCACCTCTTCAGATCCTGCCCCATGAATGCAACTGGGGCATCATTAGACACAAGGAAGGAGGAAGAATTAGGCAAGGATAGAGATGATGGTTTTTCAGAAGTGCACCACTGGAAAAAACCTCAAAAAGGACCAACAAATATTAAAACACTTTCCAAGTAATCAGCTTAGGTAAATCAAAATAAGTTTGCGGTTCTACAAGAAGAGGAAATGGAAGAAAACGGTGAAGGCAGTGGTGAAGAACCAACAGAACCTAAAAAGATAGAAAAAGGGAAAAGTAAGGCACAAGCCAAGATAGGGCTGGAAAAGGAAGAAGAAAGGATAGAAACCTAACAAGAGCAGATCCAAATGGAGATTGACCCCTAGAAAGACAATGGCAGTGAAGAAGAATAGGTCATGAAGAGACTACTAGAAGAATGGAGACATCTGGATGAGAGGTTTATCCTTGAAGATCAGAAGCAACTATACAAAGACATGTTCCAACAATAAAAGGATAAACATGGGGCAATCATAGTTAGTTAACCAGAGCACCTAGGATCGCAAGGGGGACGAAGCACAGAAACAGGTATTATAGGGAAAGGGGGAAGAAAAAGGGAAAGAAGACCCATGAGTGAATCCATTCAAATGGTAGGAGAAATGTTGGTGAATTTGGGAAGAGTCATACCTTTGTCAGAGGTATTGCAACAACCCCTTAAATTGTTGAAATGATAATTACAACTTGGAATATTAGAGGGCTAAATAGTAAGGGGAAATAGAGATACCTGAAGGAGAGACTTAGGAAGGATAAACCTAATATAATGATAATCCAGGAAACGAAGATCAATGAACAAAAACTGAAAGACATTATGGGAAAATTTAAACCGCATTACAAGATAATAGGCCAGGATGCCATAGGAAGTGCTGGGGGCTTAGCAATTCTTTGGAACCCCGAGGAGTTTCAATTTGAAGACTGGGTAAGTTTACTTAAAATTCTATTGGGGAAATTCAGGAACATTGGATCCCAGGACTGGGTTCTCCTCATAGGTATGTATGGACTGCCTATACCCAGAGAGCGCAAGATTTTCCTTTAGAACTTGGAAAAAACACAGAGTCTTTTCCCAGACATCCCATGGATTGTAGGAGGAGACTTTAACATGATCACATCACTAAGTGAAAACAGACGAGGTCTCAGAAGGACAAATATGGATATGGAAGCTTTCAGGGATAGATCAATGAACAAAGGTTGGTGGATATCCCAACGATAAATGGGACTCACACATGGAACAATAGAAGAGGAGGCACCCACCAAATCGCCTCGCGGTTAAACAGATTCCTTATATCTGAACAGGTAATAAACCAGGATAGTTTCATAGAAGCCATGATCCTCCTAGGAATGGGTTCTGACCACTTGCCGATCAAACTCAAAATTGGCCTCAAAGCTAGCCCCAAAAAGCGCCCTTTCAGGTTTGAGGCCTTTTGGCTCGGAGGTCAGAATTTCATGACGAAAGTAAAGGAATGGTGGAGGCAAAGTCAGCAGAGGGGGAGGAGCAGAATGCAAACCTTCCAACTAAAATTAAAGGAAATAAAAGAGAAAATAAAAATATGGAACAAAGAGGAATTCAGGAATATCTTCAAGGATCAGTAGCAATTAGCCCAAAGAATGAGGAGAATCCAACAAGAAATCATAACAGCAGGTCGAAGTGAGGAACTAGCTAGAGAGGAAGGGGTCCTAATTAGTCAAATTGAAGAAAGAAGGATACATGAAGAGATTCTATGGTGACAAAAATCAAGAGTGAATTGGTTAAAAGAGGGAGAAATGAATACAAAGTTCTTCCATCAAGCTATGATCTAGTAGAGACAGAGAAATAGAATCTTCTCTATAAAGAATGTAGAAGGAACTCGCCTAACTCAGCATGAAGAGATGGAACATACCCTGGTCAGCCACTTTAAAGACCTCCTCACATAACCCCAAGAGGATCTACAAGAAGCAATTGGGAGAGTCTGCAACAAGATTCCAAGCTTGATTACCTGAGATCAAAAGCTAGCTCTAATGAGGGCAGTGACCATGGAGGAAGTCGAAGAGATTGTGAAAGGGATGAAGAAGAATAAAGCCCCATGACCAGATGGTTTCACAGTGGAATTATATCAAGCGGGTTGGAAATTCTGGGGGCAAGATGTTTTGGACATGGTTGAAGAATCACGAAGAAATCAGAAGGTATGTCTTGGCTTTAACTCTACTCTTCTGTCTCTTATTCCTAAAACTGCTAAGAACGAAGATCCCCAAGGTTTTAGACCTATTTCCCTTTGTAATGTGATCTATAAAATTATTGCAACCCTTTTGGCCAAAAGACTTAAGCCCATTCTCTCCAGTATTATTTTCCTTGAGCAAACAGGATTTGTGGAAGGTCGTCAAATTCTTGATGGTTTGATAGCGTCACAAGAAGTGGTGCACTCTCTGAAATCCAAAAGATAAGAAGGGATGATGATCAAACTGGACCTCTCTAAGGCTTATTATTGTTTGAATTGGGAATACCTTAAATCAATGCTAGCAACCTTTGGTTTCTGTAATAGATGGATTGCTTGGGTCTCGGATATGATATCCACCCCGATTTTCTCCATTCTATTAAACGGTATGGCAACCACCACCTTCAATGCCTCTAGAGGCTTGAGATAGGGGGATCCTCTATCTCCCTTCTTTTTCATCATTGCAGCGGAAGGGCTGGGGAGATATATTAAAAAATAATTTCTGGAGGGGAAAATCAAAGGGCTCCAGATTTGGGGGAATGATCTACCAATCACAGACCAACAATTCGTAGACAACATCATTCTGTTCTACACAGTATCTCTTAGGGATGTAAAAAGAATGAAAGGTATCTTGGATCTCTTCATGGAAGCATCGGGTACCCAAATCAACAAGGCGAAATCTTGTACCTACTTCTTTAACACAACTGGAAATGTTAAAACTTATCTGACAAGAATCCTGGGATTTAGATCTAGCGACCTCCCCACCAAATATCTCGGCACCCCGCTAGCTCTCAATCCTCTAAAGATGGTGAATTGGCAACAAACCATTGAGAAAATTACTGGATGA
The DNA here is from genome assembly GCA_000404065.3 of Pinus taeda. NCBI lineage: Eukaryota > Viridiplantae > Streptophyta > Pinopsida > Pinales > Pinaceae > Pinus > Pinus taeda. Next base: position 34,120 of record APFE031393745.1, on the reverse strand, counting down.
CTGGCAAACTGGTCCTTTAGAACACTAAATCTAGTAGGAAGAGTAGTCTTGGTCAAGGCTATCCTACAAGCCATTCTAATTTACCAGCTCCTAGCAACGGCAACCCTTAAAGGAGCATGTGCCAAATGGAGATTTTCAAAAAATTCCTCTGGGGAGGACCAAAGCAATAGAAGTAATGGGCATTGATATCCTGGCAAGGTCTGACCAAGAGTAAAGATGAAGGGGGATTAGGCTTGAGGGATCCCTACACTATGAACCAAATATTGGGGGCAAAGCTCTGATGGAGGTGGATGGCGGGAGGAGGAGACCTATGGAAAAGAATCTGGATGAAGAGATATAACATGCCAGTAAATACAGAAGAAATATTAAGACATAGGGAAATTCCAAGGGGCTCTACAATTTGGAACCTAGCCAGTCAAAATAGAGACATAATATCCAAGCATGCCTTCTGGGAAATTATGGGTGGAATATTAGCTAAATTTTGGGAAGAATCCTGGCAACAGAGGGAGAAATTGAATGGTATACAAGGTCTAGGAAACACCTTCCAGATGTCTAAATAGGCAGGTTTAAATTATGTAAGGGTGTTTTGGAAAGAAGAACACATAGAGGAGTACTGGGGAATATGGAAAAACTCGGAAGAATGGGACCAAACAATAGATGGGTAACAAAGAGAGTTGTATATAAAAGAAATGAAGACAAGGAAAATAGCTATTAGAATAGGCCCAAATATACTGAGATGGGGACATTCAATGAAAGGAACATTCACAATCAAAGAAACCTATAACCTTGCCATGGAACATGAACAAGATGACCTGAAATCCCTCTGGAAACAAATTTGGCAAGGAAATTGGTGGCCAAAAGTCACCCACTTCCTCTCGCTAATGTGCAAGGGACGAATTTTGACTTGGGACCAACTACAAAACGTGGAATTTAGGGTCCACCCCACTACGGTCTCTGTAAATAGGACCAGGAAACTACTGAACACCTTATGAATTCTTGTCATTTTGTCGAGCAACAATGGGAAGACATCCGGTGGGTCTTTGGAAGGACAAACCCAGATCCCCAAAACATCAAAGAAATAATCAATCAATGGGGATGCGGTCAATTCACCAACCTAGTGGTGAAAAGAGCATAGAGTCTAGTTGTCGGGTTGAATATGTGGATGATATGGAAGGAAAGAAACCGCAGAATCTTTCAAAAAAAAGAATTGACTCAAGCGTAGGTTTGGAGAAGAACCCTGTGTTATATTAGAGAAACCATACTAGTGGAAACATGGAGTTAAGAGGACTAGAAGACAACGCCCAGTGAAGAATGGATCTTGGCCAAACTAAACCTCGATTAAGGAATGGTAGCCTCATAGATGTAAAAACCTTCTGGCTCAAACAGAACAAGTTCCCATTTATCATGCCCTACTACTGGTTTTATTAAACTAAATTTTGATGGGGCCTCCAAAGGTAACTCGAGGTTGGCGGGGCTTGGAGGCATCTTTCGGGATGATCAAAACAAAACAAGATGGGTATTCTTAGCCCATGGAGGGGTCATAAGAAACAATGAAGAAGAGCTTACGGCAGTTCGACAAGGTTTGGGAACATCAATAAGACTTGGATATAACCACCTAGAGGTGGAATGAGACTCTGAGCTACTCATAGATATGATGAGGAAACTAAATAACAAAAAGACCTGAGATAAGATTGCGAAAAGCTGGAGAATGGCTAGTTTGGTCCAAGACTTGGGAGACCTAATAAAGCGGTTCGAATATATGATCTTAAAACATGTAAAAAGGGAAGGGAATAGAGCGGTTTATTTCCTAACTAACAGTGGAAACAATGAGCAAGGAGGCAATCTAGACAATATCTGGCCATTACAACTTGAGGACCCAGATTGGATCCCCTCAAGGCAATCCTAGGCCAAGATAACCATGATGCCACGAAATCAATATAGCAGGCACAGAGGGCCCTTGATTGGGGTGATGAAGTGGGAGGGCATGGGCATAAATACTGATAAGAGGAGAGGACGGCTAGGATGACCAACCACTGCCCACATGCTTGTATAGCAGGGTGGGGTGGTGGCCTGCATGACTGTGGGAAAACCTATGGAGAGAAGTGGCATAAGGTGGACGATTATGAGGAGAGAGGGTGGCGAGAACGGTGGCAGAAGAAGGATGGGACGTATGGTAGGTGGGAAGGGATATATGAGGGTGGTAAGAGTTGGAAGAAAGAATAGAATGCAGAGAAGGGAAGTCAGGAGCAGGGAAGTGCAATCGTGGGGGACCTCTATGGCTGAGCATATTTCTGGGTATGTTTCTTCACATTTATTTCTTGTAATTCCCATTGAGAAGTATATTATGTTGAGAAAGGGGGGCCATCTTGGGTACTTTGGGAAGGGGCTACAACAGGGTAGGCCTGAGGACAAGGACGAGTGGCAAAGAGATGGCATAGAACAACTGCATAGTAGGAGCCAGGGCATATGTGTGACTAGGGAGTGCAAATTCAGGATAAAGGGTCAACCCTAAGAAACTAAGGATGGGAATTCTCAGGAGGAATGGAGGTTAGAATTCATGGCCTCTTCCCTCAGACTGCGGTGGGAGAGAGCCATGACACTCCAGAGCAATAGGGAGGGGTTGAATTGGGTGGGAATTCGTAGAAAGAAAAAAACGCCGAAGGATTGGACATATGAAGATTCTCCAAATCTAATGTTTTATGTTGATAACTATAAACAAGAGTTTGATAACAACGAGATGGCTCGTCTAGGCAGAGGCAGGGGCCGCGGGGTTGGAGGGCACCCGAGCCAAACAACAAAAAAGGAACCAACCACTTCGGAGACTGCAGAGCCCAGAAAGGGTAGGAAACCCATTGAGGTGGTAGTGAATGAGGTAGCTAGAGCATACAAAGTAGGAACAGATGCCAACATCTGTAAGTTGATTTAGGGTATGGAGGAGAGTATCATGGAGGAAGAATCAGAATCGAAAACGGAAGAATGGGGGGACCTTGTCCTCGACCCAACGCATACTAGGGGTAGGATGTCTCTATTCAAAGAAACCTTGCACATTTACTGGGTCATGAGCTGACTGCTTGCTAGAGCTTTGGAACAGGTGGTGGGGGAGATGGTGGCAATTACCCAAGGCATGCCCAACCTCAAAAATGATAAGAAGAATATGCAAATTCTTATGTTTATGCAAGATAGCAAGTTGGGTAGGATCCAACAATGAATGATAGAGTTGTCTCTAGCACCGGGTGACTCTGCTGTAGCATCGACCATCATGGATTCCGAAAAGGATGATAGCAAGGAATAGTATTTTACTTTCCAGGTTTTACCAGACTTTTTAGAAAATAGCCTTCACTTTTCTTGTCTTAGTATGTCAGTTAAGACCTTAAACTGTGTATCTAGTTGTGAAGTGTATTTAGCTTGGGTTGGAACACTTGTCAAATTCTGCTACTAGATGGATTATAACAGACTCAGGTGACCAACATACTTGGTTTCCCATGTGGGCAAGTTGAGACCACCAAAATTTTGTATATGGAACAACTTACTTTTATAAATAGAAAAAAAAGAAACTACCATAGCTTACAAAAATAACAATTTTACAAAATAAAAATAATAATTCAAATACAAATTGATTAATTATAAAACCACCCAATATTGTTTGATTTTATCTTAACACCACTTCAAATAAACCTCCTCCAAAAAACAAAAATTAAACCATACCAGTCATTTATATCATGTTAATACAAAAATACATAATAACATAATAATAATAATAAATAATATATAATAATAATAATAATATTATTATTATTATTATAATTATTATATATTATTATTATTATTATTATTATTATTATATTATTTTTATCATAGGATTTAAATAGAATATTAAAAATTTTAAAATCACAATCAATTTTATATATGTGAATTATCTTACTTTTATGGAGTTAAATGTTTAGGTCGCTATTGAAAATGGATCATATCTAATTTCGATTTTTATGGTTATATAAACTTTTATTTTCGATTCTATGGTTATATAATACTTTATTTCAATATTATAGAAATATATTTTTACTTAATATATTGTTTAATTTTAATTATATTTTTTTATTTTTATGTTTTAATTAAAGCGAATTAATGGAAGAGTTTTAGTGTCTATTTTGTTAAATGTTGTTTTTGAATAATTTTAAATATCGAGTAGAATTTACTTTCCCATTTAAATTTTATGATATTTTTTTATTATTTTATTTTTAAGAAATAATTATTATAATTTTTTTTTGGTTAGTTTTGGAATTTTTATTTTTTATTAAACTTTACTAATAATTTTTTTTTTATTATTTTTTATTTTAAGAAAATAATTATATTAATTTAATTTTTTTTTTAATTTGGTAAGAAAAATTTAATATGATAAAATTTTACTTCTTATTAAAATTTTACAATAACGTTTGTTTATTATTTTATTTTTACTAAATTTTAAATAATTGATAATTTATAAAACAAATTTATTTATTCAATTTTCTATTTGTTAATTATTTCCAATGTATATATGAATCTCTATATAAATAACAATAACAAACGTTAGCGTAAATAGATATAATGTTAAGTTAAGTTTACTAATGAAACCACACCTACTTATTTTTGCTAATGTTATAAAGCAGGAGGTTTGTAATTTAACTCTTAATTTGATGATGATGATGATGATGGCAACAACGACTTAAGCTTTTAACCTTCTTTCAAAATTCTTTACTGAGGCTTTGACCATATCTTACACAACCATATAAAACTATTATGTGTATCAATGTTTAGAAGAAGAGTTTCTCAAATTCAACTCACCATTCATTTTGATGGTATTATTTTGGAGAAAATATAGAGTTTTCATAACTCATAATAAATATGTTTACAATTAAATGTTCCAATTATATTTGGAATCAAATTCAAGGCACAAATACTTCTAAAAGTCTGATTTGTATTTTTGAATATCATGATTATATTCCTATTCCAAATATTGTTGTTTTTTCAATTAAATCTCATTTAATAGATCGAAATATCATTTGCATAAATAAATATGTATATGCCTACTCCTCATCTTTCATATCTAGTTTTCTAGCTCATGTACATTTGGTAAATATAATTCCTATTTGTCTCAGTTGTGATTTATTATATGTAAAGGAGTCTGTTCCTATTATCTATGAGTTGTTTAGATTTAGTTGTTTCCTAGATTGGTGTGTATTTGAGATATTCTCTTAACCAAGTGATTGAGTGTCCAAGATAGTTTACCTACCTTCACACAACACTTCATATATATATATATATATATATATATTATTTGATCAATGAATTAAGTGTGCATCATCAAAATTTATCTTGTATTAGTGCAGGTGAGGGCCTGAGCCTTGGCCCCTCTCGTCGACGGTAATAAGAGTATATGTATTTGTATTTGTATTGGGTGTCTTGCCTTTATATTTTTCCATCAAATTAAGTGATTGTGTTGCTGCGACTTTGGAAGGGTCATCAGAGCACCCGTTGAAGAAGTAATTCGAGATATGGATTGTTTCAGGTATTTCATACTTGCAGTAGTTTGGATGTGTTGAAGACAAAATATACATTTTTTTGTGAAAAATAAAAGGAGCAACACCCAACAAATGGTCAAGGTTTCGTCTCATTGAGCAACTGGTGATGATTGAGATAGAGGGCTGGAGCATTGAAGACATGTTTGAGGAGCAACAATGTATGACATCGAAGCCCATAAGATAAGCTACATCATTAGCAATTTCTTTTGTTTTATGAGAGGTAAAGAAAAACTAGGAACAATCATTCCACATGGGTGAAGATGAAACCAAAACTTCCACTATGCCACAAATTAGTATATGCTTTGATGAAATGAATTGTCCTCTTGAATTCTTTTGTTTTTTTTAACTTAAACATGTTAAGCCTGATCAACTTAATATGTAAATACAATTTGTTAGAATTGATCACTCTAACAACTGCAAATTGGAGTTAGAAAGATTTAAGATAAGCACACCAAGTTTGTATGTGATTTTAGAAGCAATTGGTGAAGTGTGATAGTGGTAGTTGATATTAGTTGGTTGAAGGAACAATAGATGGACAAACAAGATAAATAAACGTGTGTTGAAATAAATCAGACTTAATACTATGTTATAATATGAATCACACATGTATTAGTAAGAAAATGTAATAGTTTGTAGTGATCCTAAAGTATGTATTTGGTAACTTTATTGATAATTTCTTAAAATTTCATATAAAAAATTTATCTGGCCCGAGATCTAAAAACATCTGCTTAACAAAAACAACCAATATCACATTTCTCTTATAAGTTACTAGGTTATCAGAGATGGATTGCTAACATAGAAAACCATTATGGATTGATTAGTTAAAAAACCACTCGAGAAGAACTTTTAATATTAAAGAATCCTTTACGTTATTTATTTAGTTTCTTCTCTATAATGGTTTCCAAATAGTTTGGAAACCAGTAAGCTACGGCTCGATGGCTATTAGATATTATTTAGTTCATCACTTTACATAAACTGATATCATTTTCTAATCCGTTTATTGTTTCATTAAACATATCCTGGACAAACGCATGCGGAAATAAATGTAACATACGCTTATTGGAGTTCTCTATATGACCATCTCAAATCATATGCCCTTCCACTCAGTGAAATGAATATACTTATATGTATATGTATATACTTATTGGTATATGTTCATCTTACAGCTAGTAAATAAACTAGAGTATATATAATGAATCGATACAACTATCATATGAGTAAATACACTGCAGTATGAGGAATTCGAACCAAATTGTATCAAAAACCAAACCCAAAACCAGACACCACGATCGAGTGTCGACTTTTTATTATTTTATTTATTAATTTATTTATGTTCAGGAGTGTACGAGGTAAATATTATATCATTTAACCGTGATTCACGGATTTCTCGAAGGAATATTATGGTCAATCACATCACGCATCGACCAGCCCTCCAAGGAATATTGAATTAAGAAGATATTATCACTCTTTTGAATATTAAAAGGGCAAAATTGATAGGGCAAAATTTTACATGATCACTCTTTTGGATGGCGGTTAAATGAATGGCCGCTGGTGGATAAGGTTACTAACCTGAAACTTTTAAAAGAGGGTCCATCCTTATATATATAAAAAGTTTTTCAAGTATTAATTTTATGCAAAGCTTTACTGTTTTTATTTTGGGAATAAGAAAATTATAATAGTTTAGATTTTAGTTAAGTGGCGTAGAATTATTTTGGGAAAAAAATTAATATAGGGGTAGAAAGTCATGATAAAAGAGTTAAAGGTTAAGTTATGTTTAAAAGAAATTATTGTAGATCACCTAGTTACTTTTAAGATCAATGCTAATGAGTAATAATAATGACACTAGTATCTTTTGTTGTAAAGTTGATTTTAGAAAATTATTGATATCATTAAACTTGTGGAAGGGGTTGGATGAGGGTGGTTGTGACAAGGTTGTATAAGAATGCTATTGCCATGTTTAGACTATTGTGGGTTGGTGGAAGAAATTAACCATAATCTTTGAATCAAGCAAAGTTGTCTCTTTTCCCTACCCTTTTTGACACGTTTGTTGATAAGTTAGAAGAATGTTGGGAAGATTCATGTTGTATTGACTTTATGCTCATTGGTGAAGTCATAACTACTCTACTTTATGTTGACAATATTGTTCTTTTGACGATGATTCATTCTATCTTGGCAAGAAGATAAGAATCCTCCAAGAGTTTTGTTCAAAGATGGGTATGATTATTATTATCTGACAAAATATTAGTCATGATATTTAAATCTAGAAAGATCACATATGATACTTTCATCTATAATAATGAAAACTTAGAGGAAGTCCCTTCATGCAAATATCTTGAATCAATATCCATCACAAGCTCAACTATAATTATAGCATTGAGAAAAGGACAAAGAAAGGATGGAAAGGTTACTATGAGCTTGAAAGTAATTATAAGTTAGTAGATATTTGGATTTGGGATCAAAAGAAACTCCTCTTTGAGATTCTCATCACTCATTATATTTTATATTGATGTGGGACTTGGGGTTGCAATATTTCTAGAGAATGATGAAAGAATATAGAACATATCCAAAAGCATTTTATAATCTACAATCTTAAGATTAAATAAAATATACCATGTCATAACCTCTCGATTGAAGCAAGTATTTGCCCCATTGACGACATAGCTATGACTAGGTATCTTACTTATAACAATAAGTTAAACAACATGGAAGATGAGGGGTTTCCTAAAATTGCTTCTAACTCTAACCAAAACTAGCGTATTCATCTCAAGTAGGGGTGGCATTGGGATTTTGGTTTTGGGAAGACAATTAGGAGATAAAGGAGGAGACCATTTTCCAAAATAAGGATAATATTAAAAATATTATCACATAAAAGAATGGGGAGAAATTGTGATAAAAATCTAAAGGGAAAAAGAAAACTAAAATATTATAAGAAGGTGGTATCATGAAAATAAAAAATATCTCTCTATCTTGACAAGTGTAAATAAGAAATTAAACATTGCTAAAATAAGAAAAAAAATATGAACTTCATAGTGATTTAGAAGTTGGTCAATTTCAAAAACACCATGGGTGTAAGGGTCCATCCTCTTTACGACAATGAGAGGGATAAAGATGAAAAACATTTTCTCTTAAATAATCTTACCTTCTTAAGATTCAATAAACCATTTCGGTCTTAGTGGATCATTGCTATCATCATAATCATGAATAACTACATTGTAGTTAATCTTCAATGTCCATATTAAAATGGTTGCCATAGAATTTGAATAATTATATTGTACTCAATTTAGACTTAGGTTAATTAGGCCATAGTTTAATGAAATGACATTTATTATTTTAATAATTTTATTGAAAATATTTAAAATTTTGAAATATATAAATTAAACATTCCAATATTTTGTGTTAATTCATTTTTTATATTAAAAATACAATTTTAAATATACAACATTGCAATCTCATCCCAGTCATATTACCAAAATTAATCACTTAAACATAACATTAAAACTTAAACTTTTAACAACTTCAACATCTCTCAACAAAATTGACGGTATCATATTACTATGTCAAGCCAACCTCTTGCTAAATTGGGCAAATTTAATGTGTTTTGTAAATATATCCGCAATTTCAATAATAATATACGGTAGAAAATCCATTGGCTCTCCTTCAAACCAATATCTTGCGAAAATTCCTTCAAAGCAATATCGGGCCAATCTTGGACAAATTTAACTTCGTTTTGTAAATATGTGCGCAGTTAGTTATGTAAGAATCCAAAGAAATGCGTAGAATTCCAATATTAATATTAACAAAGTGCTGACATTAACCAACGAATACAGCCATGACCATGGAGACTGATTGGCGTATGTGTTGGTTAAGGTTTTATGAGCTTCATAATTATGAGCTATGTTTCTTTTCATATTATTATTTATTCAATTTCCATTATAATTAAAAAAAATAGTTAATAGTGTATTACATGGGTTTTATAAAAAATGTTAATGAAAAAATGGATATTATAAAATAAATGAAATAGGGGTTTTTGAAATTGAAAAGTGTATTGGTTTACATTGATAAGGATTAATAAATGAATTTTAAAGATATTTCCAATATTAATTACATAAAAAAAATATTTAATATTGATACACATGTGATAAGTAAAAAATTTATTAAATAAAACCATATATATATATTATATATATATATATATATATATAATATAGATACCAATAAAAAATACTTTAAACCAATAATATTTATATTTATAACATAAATTTCTCATACAATAAAAACTCACTTCAGTTTTTTTAAGTACACACAATTACATTGCATTTTGTTTAGGATCACAAGTGCAAATACAAAATTTGAATGATTATGATAACTAACTTTGGCCACAAAGAAATAGTTTTTGTATATTTTTAGAGATACGTTAACTTGTAAAATATATCGAAGTAAAATAATTCATATTTTTTTCTCACTCCGTTAATTTTTTATCAACATTATTATTAAAAAGATATAAATAAAATAAATCGACATAATATTATAAATTTAATTACTTGCAAAAATCAAGATCTTCTGTAAGGAAATAGGAGAGTAGTCATTATTTCACACACCAAAATAGTGTTGAACTTTCAATTAAATCAATGTAATAGTAATATAAATACATGAACATTATATTAAAATAAACACATTATCTCAATGACATAGGTAACCAATTGGAAAAATATCTTAATCACACACCAATCTAGGGGCTAACAAGTTGGAGAAGATATCTCATAATCCAATTAAATCTTACAACCTTCTAAACCATAGTAGAAGACAACTCATGTAGAGATAATTTCTACATTGCAAGAACTAGTACATTAGCAAACAATAACCTTATGGTATTATAAATAATTCCATATTAAAAATAAGATAACTTGGGGTTAATAATTCACCAAACACCCCCTTTTAATGAGTACTTGTCTCAATATATGTTAGGTAAGGTCATCATCAACATCTTTCCAGCTTCAAACTTTGTTTGGTTGTCACCTATTCCTTTGAAAGTTATATCCTTCTCACTATGATCCAAATTCCTAACATCATTGGAGATAGACAACACTTGCAATATCTCATAACCCTTGTAAAGGCTTGATGATGAACTTCCAGGTTTTAGATCTCCTTGGAACTATTGGATAGAAATCCCCACATGCATATTTCATAACCCCAATGACATATAATTTCTTTGATTTGTGGACATCCTAAACTATTTAAATTATCATCCATCATGAGTTGAACCTACACTTGATCCTTTCTAACTTTGGAGATACTTTCCTTCTTGTTCCTATGGATTCATGCACATGCTAAGTGTTTCTTTCATCTTTGTTTAATTTTCATCTTAGATCTTCCTTACTTCACTTATCATTTGTTCATCACTGGTTCTAACAAAATAACTTCAATCATATTGAGATCTTTAGTTTCAATATATTTTAATGAGTCCAAGAATTATAAAGTACGAATATAGAACCCCACCAAATACAATTTTAACGTCACCAACCGACAAAAGGAATAGATCCACTAAATTAACCATGCATTCAACTAGCACATAGGTCACACAAAAACCAAATAGAAAAGGGTTATCAACTAATAAAAGTGTTATATTTTTTAATCCCTAATATCATAAATTCTCTAATACCATGAAACAACATCTAGTTGTGACAAAAAACTATTAGAAATCACAAGACAATAAGAGAGAAGAGATAATGAAATGACACTTAAATAGACTAAGTGGATAAAATATTAGTTTGAATTCACTTTTATTACATTGCTTGACTTGACGACAATTAAATAGCACTCTCATAGATAGGAACAGGAACAATGTAAACCGCATGTTATTGTTTCTTTGATGTATTTCTTGTTGTCATCTTCATTGATGAGGAGGATATAATATGATCAGGATTGGTGATGAAGAGTTGACACAGGTTTAGGGGGAACATCTTCTATGCTTCCAATGGCTCATTTTTAACATTATTGTTTCTTGGGAACTACTTATCAGACATTGGTTTATTAGATAATTTTGTCTATGATGAGTTTATGTTTGTTGTTTCCGTGATTAATCTTATTACATTTTTGATTTAATGCATTGCTTACTTTTGGAAGATATATATGTTGTTGACACTATGCCATGGTCGATGTTGATTGATATTCAATAGGTTGATGATCAATTGTATTATACTTAATGGTTTGTGCTACTGTAGGTCTTCTTTATCATCACATATCTTGTTGATGAGTATCATGGAAAGTAATAAATGTGATATCATATGCTATTATTGATGGATTTCTTGAATGTTGATCATGAAGAAACAAGAGCACCTGTATAATTATGTATCATCATATTTTGATGTATGTATCATGAAGAGATCCATGTTATAAACATTCTCAAATTTAGTCATGTATGGGCTACTAGGGATCAAAGTCATGTCATGTATTTAACCCTATTTCTTTGGGTGATTGATGTAAAATTGGGTTGATAGATTCAGTGGTTAATGATAGTCATGCTTATAGGAGAAGTATATAACATTCATATGTATTTATGTACAACCATGTATGTACTTCATAAATACTTGTACTTCATTGCATATCTCTGGAAGGTCCAATATATGCTCAGTGGGAGCATGTCCAACATGAGAGCTCATTGTCATATCTTGTAGCCAAATTCTTTATTTTACACCAACAGATCATATTTATAGCATTGAACATTTTAGGGGGGGCAAGGGACTTCTCTCAACTTGGTCCTACCCTTTTCCCTTGATGTCAAATGGGGAGGGAAGGACTTGGGCTTTTGCAAGAGGTTGAAATCAAGTCTAAAGGGGGAGATTTTTGAAATTATGGCTAATGTTTTGTCCTTAATGTCAACCTCATGGTATTCTTTCTACATTATGATTGAGTGAAAAACTAATGTAACTAGCTAAATCCTGGATGGAGAATGCGATTAATGATTGTATAAGTCTTGCAAGAGCCCTGATGGTTACAAAGGAACTATAGTGGTTTATTGAAGTGTTGTAGCTAATATGAATGGTTTTACAAGTGTTGTAGAGGACAAGGAAGAGTATTGGTAGCTTATTCAAAGGTTTCATTTGAAGTAGATTGAAAAAGATGAAGTTTGTGAACCATATGCCATTTTTGTGATAGAAATTCATGTATACGTAGGTATCAAGAACAAGAGTCACGTATATTAAGGTATCAAGAGTCACATATATGATGGTATCATGAAAAAGAGTTGAATATACACATGTTTCATGAACAAGAGTCACATACATGACCCTAGACATCGAAAATAAAAAGCCATGAACATTTCCCATGGTAATCTCCCACAATTTTGTGTTAGCAACATCTATTTGGTTCGGTCAACTATTCCCACCAACAAATCCAAGGGATTTTCTTGTGGTATTAGAAAGGAAAAGAGATTATGAAAGGAGAGGCATATTAATCAATTATGTGTGTATTTTTTTATGAGCTATGTGATTTGATTTGGTTTGAGACAAGTGTGAACTAAGGAATAAGGATTGAAGATAGGATAATTGTGTAGATCTGATGTAAATCAACGATACAATATGAGGGAAAGCTAAGTTTGTTTTCTGCAGTGACTAAGAAATGTTGATCTTTGTGTTGTAGGAGTTTGTAGATTTGAATGTTCTAATATGATTTGTGTGCAGGATGGAGTACAAAAGTCCATGAATCTAAAGTGAATAATGTTGTTCATTGCCTTTCCATTGTCCTCTACAATTGGTTTCACAGATTCCTATTCTAGGGTTTTCATTGTTTTAGTCACTATCATTCATATGATTCATAGAGAGTTTGGAACAAATAGGGTCTGATTGTTGTTACAGAATAACCACATGTTTATCGACTTGTATTGCATTAAGTTGTACTTGCAGAGATTGTTTTTTCATTAATGAGAGTTTTAATATAATGAAATTAATACATGGGTTTTGTTCTTTAATAATCCGTACATACATGGATCATCCTTGTGAAAGTAGCGTATACTATCTGAGTTAATGTGGATTGATTAATATTGATGTCTATTGTTGGTTTTGGTTGATTTTTGTTATTGTGATACATGAGAGTGTTTAGTTGACAAATTTTTTTGCTACTAATTTATAATTATATTGATTGTAGATGAGATTTGAGTGGCTTGGCATTTGGAATCTTGATAAAATTGTTACAGAAAAGGTTTGAATGGATTGGCATTTAGCATCTTGATTAACTTATTGTGGGGAATGTTTGAATGACTTTGTTTGTGACATCTTGATGATCGTATTGCAGAAAAGTATTAATATATTAAACATAGTAAACTTAGAGTTGTAAGTTGTTTTTGTGCATAATAAATGTATATATACATAGGCCCCTTTAATGGCATTTCTGTATATATTCTCAGTTAACTTTGGACATGGTTTGTGGTGTTGTTTTGTTATGATAGTGAATTGATATTTAGAGAGCCTTGTATAGTTTGGTGTTGATTGTTAAGGATGTCTTGGTCTGGATGTTTGGAAGCTGTTTGGCTTGATTGACTACTAGGTAGGGCTGCAACTTGGTAAGCAGTCTGCTATGTGCAGATGTAGAGAATTTTATTATAATATATATAATAAGAGACCAACAACGATGTTTTTCTCCAAAATTAGGTTTCCAACTCAATATTCGGTGTCCCTATGCATTTTGTGTTGATGTGCTTATATTCTCTTATGATGAATACTGCTCATGGTTATTTCATAATGTATGGCTAATGATATAATGATTTAGATAAATTTACAAAATTGTGAAAAATAAAGTAATCTGCATATACGTTGTTTGTGTTCATTAATAGTGCATACATAAATTAGTTGCTTAAAGGAAATTGATGTACAAATTTCTGAATGTTCAATTGAAGATTAATAGGAATTAAATATTTACCACCCCCCTCTCAGTATTTCTAACACACAACTTGAGCCTTATAATTTTCTCTTAAAGACAATGTGATGGACGATAGATGATATCCGTAAAGCACCATAAATGGGGTCATTTTTGCTATGGTATGGAAGGAAGTGTTATACCATCATTCTGCCAGGGGTAAGCACTTGATCCATTATGTTTGTTTATTAGATACAAAACAACGAATATATCCTACCAAATATTTGTTCATTGCCTTAGTTTTCCCATCAGATTGAGGATGATAATATGAGATATGAGCTAATTGAGTATCAACACAAGTAAATAATTTTGTCCAAAATATTATAATGAAAATGGGATCTCTATTACTTACAATAATCTTTGGGTTTCCATGTAGATTTTGAACAATTTACATAAATGCAATAACAACTGTATTGGACTTGAAGGATGCGATAGTGCATAAAAGTGTGCATACTTGGTAAGTATATCAATTACCACCACGATGAGAATCGTTCCTTCAGACTTTGGTAAACTTGTGATAAAATCTATTGAGACCTCTTCTCAATGCTGACTTGGAAGGCTAATGGTTGTAAAAGACTTGCAGTATTAATTGTCTTAACTTTATTTTCTTGGAAAACTAAACATTCTACCACAAACTTTCGAATACTAGAGTTAAGTCCATCCCAAAAAAATTCCTTCTTGATCCAATGATAAGTTTTAAAAAAAATTGAGTTCCCTCCTATAGGAGAGGTGTGCAATTCTAAAATAACCTTTTGTTTAAGTTGGGAGTTCTTACATAGATATAAGTGATCTTTGTAGCACAATGAATCATTTTTCAAATAAATGAATTAGATGCACTGAGATCTTGTTGCAACTTCTAAATGAGCATCCATACCTCTTCATCATTCTTCCATTCATCTCATGCTTCAATTATCTGTTCAGGTTGGATAATGGAAATGGCACAGAGAAATGCTTCCACATCCATATCCCTTCCTCAGAGTGCATATGCAACAACATTTTTCTTCTCTTTTTTAGATGATTTCAAAGGCATAAGATCCATTTTTTCTACTCTTCGAAAGATAATATTTGTTCTAAGAAGTATTTAAGACAATGATTTTTTTTTACCTTGAAGTGTCTTCTCATTAGGTAAGGGCACCATTTCTTTAGTGCATGTACTATTTCCAACATTTCCTTCTCATAAATAGGTTTCTGTAAATACTTTCCCTTAATTGGATGACTTTCAAAAGAAATGGTTTTTCCTTGTTGCACTAAAACAACACCAATGCCATTTCTTGAAGCATCACATTCCACAATAAATGTTGTTTTTAACTCTAGTGTAGCTAATACCGAAGCTCTACACATTGTCTCTTTAAGATGTCTAAAGACCTTAGTTGCTTTTGAAGGCCAAAAAAATGAATCTTTCTTCAATAATGTTGTTAGATGTGTCGCTATATTCCCATAATTCTTAACAAATTTGCAATAATACCCTGTCATCCTGATAAATCCTCGAAGATGCATTAATGTTATGGGGATTTTCCATTCCTTGATGGGTTTAATTTTGTTAGGTTCTGCCTTAACACCCTCATGGGATACAATATGACCGAAATATTCCACTTCTGATACTCCAAAAAACATTTGGAGGATTTTGCATGCAATTGCTTCTCCTCCAATAGTTTGAGAGCTCTGTTAACATGTTGAATATGCTAATTCCAGTACTTTCTATAGATTAGTATATCATCAAAAAATACTAACACAATTTTTCTAAGGAAGGGTTTGAAAGTGGAATTTCATCAAACCTTGAATGTGGAAGCACAAAAAATGTTAAAAGTTGTAAGGCCAAAAGCAAGACCAAAAAATCATAAGAACTTCATGAGCCTAAATGTTGTTTGGAATGTCTTTTGTCTTCATTCTAATTGAATGATATCCCTAACACGAAGATACAAACTTTGTGAAGTAAATTGCTCCATTTAGTTTCATCCAAAAATCATCAAATTAAAGGAATGGGAAACTTATCTTTAATAGTGAAGCTTTTTGAGCTCTTTATAATTAAAACACATATGCCATGATCCATCCTTCTTATGCACCAATACTACTAGAGAAGAGAAATAACTTTGGCTAGTTTGAATTATACTTGCCTCTAGTATTTCTATAAGCATACATTCAATTTCACTCTTCTAGGCATAAGGATATTTGTAAGGGATAATGTTTGGAGGAACACTTCTTGAAATCAAGTGAATATCATGATCATGATTGTGAATAGGTGGGAGACCTTTGGGAGTCTCAAATACTCTATAATGATTGTCAGGGATTCTTTATATATCTCGAGAAATGGATGACTTAGACATTTGAACATCTAGTGAACATAATATTGTAATTACCCCTATTGTTCCTTCATCAAAATTTTTGTCATTCCAGTAGATCTAATTATCTTCCCATGTTTCCCTATGATAATCCTTAATTAAATTTCCGTTCCTTCCAAGAAAACATTCAAGAAACTTTATTTTAAATTAAAAGTTATTGTCCCCAAAGATTGTGTCCATTAGACTCCTAATACAACATCTGCACTAACCGTTAGAACGGAACACATTGGATTGTTCAATACAAATTCCCCCGTGGTTAGATTGATATTATGACACTCCCTAAGCAATTTATTTTTCCTCCATTTTCAACCATCGCTTGACACTTTGGTGCTCGGTATAGAAATATATTTAAATCCTTGACTATCTTACAATGAATAAAATTATGAGTGCTACCTAAATTAATCAACATTTTTACCTTTTTCTTCTTGATATATCCTTATATCTTGAGAGTTTGAGTGGTAATTCCCATCAATGCATTACAAGATATGGTCATATTCATTTATTCTTTTTCAGGCCCCTAGGGGTTGTTTCCTAGTGTATATCTTCTTCTTTTGATGTTTCTTGTTCCTTTTATTTCAACTCTTCACAATCTCTATAAAATAATTTATTCTCAACACTCTTATGACCTTTAGTTTATTTTCTAACACAACTATAACAAATACATTTTATTCTTTTTTCCTCTATTTTTTGTGGTATAAACCTTATAGGTTCTGGGAAGCTAGGAACAAGAACACTTCCATCTTTATAGTTTTGAGTGGTAGACCTCCTTGTTGCCATAATTTTGTTTTCAACTTTTCTTGCCACCCTGGATGCATTCTCCAATGAGTTCGGTTCTCAAAGGCAAACCTCATGTTGGATGATATCCTTTAAAGTCCCTATGAAGACATCAATCACACGCTCCTATGGAATATCAATTACCTTGATATTCAATCTTTGAAAGTCCTCAATGTGCTCCTCAAGTGAACACTTTTGTTTAAGATTTATTATTTGGGTAAAGAAGGTATTTCTCTTTGTATTGTCATAATGTGCTATAAATTCCTCCATGCAAATTATCCAAGTGACTAGTGATTTACGAGAACAAAGTATTTGATACCATACAAATTGATTTGGTTCTAAATATAAATATGCAATGTGTACCTTTTTTGTGCATTGCACATCGTGTAGATCAAAGAAAAGCTCCATTTGTAGTATCCATGTTACCAAATACTTTCTATCAAACTTCCTCATATCAATCAATGATTGGAATGTGGTAAATATTCAACCCTTTGTTGGTGTATCTATAATCATAATTCATTTTCCTTTTGTCCTCATACTCGTTTTCACACTACGGAGCCTTTCCCGCAACAAAATTGTCAAACATTTCTTTAACCCTTTCGTCTTGACATTCAAATTGCTTCCATGTCTGCTTTTAAACTATCATACAAAACTCCCATGTCCTTTTTATCTTTGCTTCTACACCATCCATTTCCATTTTAAACCATCCATATTAAGAGTCATCATTGCTTCCAATTCACTTTTGGTTAATCTTTGTGAGAGTGAAATTTGTTGCACTTGGTCTCATAATTTTGATGTTTCATGTTTCATTTCTTCTTATTCTTGATGTGTCATACTAGAGCTTTTTATTGGCTTACTAGGTGTATCCATTTTTTTTGTTTCAAGACATTTTAGAACCAAATAATGATATATGTTCTTCAATATGCCTTTGAATCACATCAAATTGAAATTTCACACAAAATATATGCAAATTTAAACAAATACACATGTTTTTCTTGTTTTCAGAGCTCGATCTTGAAACTAGTGTATCTCTATAATTTCAGCCTCCCAAGGTATGAAATTTCATCCCTAGGTATGCCTCTATGTATTCTTTTTAACCCCACTAGTTAGACCAAGATTGTATTCTTTAAGAGGAATTTATGCCAAATCTCCCATGATGGCCTCATTATGGACTAGTTCAATAGAGAAAACTTGTATGGTATGCCATGTGTCATTATTTTAATATTTGGCCCTAAAATTGGTACAAATAAACTAAAATATGTGTCACTTCTATCATTTTTTATGAAATTCAAATCCGATTCTTGAAGAGAAAGTTATGATTATTTTCCTAGAAACACCTGTTTGAGACTGAATTTTGGAGCATGCAGAAATCCTAACTTCCTTGTACCATATCTATGAAAATATAGTAAAACAACGTATGAAATTTTTACATGATGTTCATCATGTTTTCGAAGATCCATGTGGTCGAAATTTTAACTTTTGAAGCCTCGAGAGAAAAAATTTATAGTGAAAATTCCTAGATGAGTTGTTTGAAGAAGTGAAACCCTATGATCCAGAGCTCTGAAACCAAATTTTATGTGACGATATCACAAAACAGAAGAAAAGATAGATCAACAACTTGAAAATAATTCTCTCTAAGGGTGAAGCCTCCTTTTACATGACATAAATGAATAATTCTTAGATGATTCAAATGAAAAGACCTAATTGGTATATATAGGAGTCTAAAGGGTCAAGATATAATTTGGGCCTACACAACAATAATAATATAATGACACAACAATAACAATAATGAGTTTCTTTGGGGCAGAGCTTCTATGGGGCACAACAATAACAATATGGGGGCTACACTAGTATTATACGGACCTAACAAATTCAAGGTCGAAATACTTGTGAAGAGGAACTACTTACCATTTTCATATTTGATTGTCATGATTATATACTTATTACAAATACTTTTGTTTTCTTACATTAACTCTCATTTAAGAATGGATGCAACATTTATTTAAGATATCAAGATATTTTTAATAACTATCTTTCTACTTTATTTGTGAAAAAATCTATCTTTCTGCAACATAATATCATTTGCATAAAAAAAATTGCACACTCCTACTCCCTATCTTTCATATTCCAAACAACTGCAATAGTCAAAACAATATTAATGTAAAGTATATAAATTGACTTTCCAAATTTTTTTCGATCAGTTATAAATACTATTAATTTTGCAATTTTTTTTTTTTTTTATATAAAAATGAAAGCTAATTTTATCTAATCAATAATTTTTAAGATTATTACCAAATTTTATTTCTAAAATAAACCCACAAAAATTAAAAAAAATCTACCATATAAAAAATCTAATGATTTCTCTTCTAAATTACTAAGTTATAATGATAGATTCCTCCCTCTAGAAGAAGTTATAATGATAGATTCCTCCCTGTAGAAGAACATTGTTCTTATAAATTACTCATCAATAATGGACTGCTCACATGGATTCCTCCTATAGAAAACTATTGTTCTTATAAATTACTCATCAATAATGGATTGCTTAGGTTAATTAGGTAAAAATCCACATGAGAAACAGTTTTAGTTTTAAAGAATCCTTCAACCCTATTACGGTTGCCAGAAACTTTGAAATAATTAAGTTATGGTTCTGTGGTTCTTCTGCAAAACTAAATGTAATCTTTTTATTGCGAAATAGTTTGAAATAAATACCTTATGGTTCTCAGGTTCTTAGATATTATTTAGATCATCGCTTTACCTAAATCGATATCATTTTCTAATTCGTTTATTGTTTCTTTAAACACATCCTTGACAAGCGCATGCAAAACTAAATGTAATTTTTTATGAATTGATTAAAAATAAATGTAAAACTAATGTTTATAATCTAGTTATGATTCGATTAAAAATACATGCAAAGCGAGGTTGCTGCATGTTTCACGCATTTAAAGATGGAAATGAGCTAAGGGCACCAGGAATATCATGGTCAATCACATTACGGATCAAGCAACCCTCCAATTAATATAGAGTTAGGAAGATATTCAACTTTGATAGGTCAAAATTTTACATGACTCTTTTGGATGGCCAGTGTTAATGGATAGCCACTGGTCGTTAATGTTATTAAGCGGAAACTTTGAAGGAGAGTCCATCCTTAATTTTTATAAGATTTTTTTGTATTAATTTGGTAGTAAAATAAGTTTTTTAAAGTTTTATTGTATTTAGTTCAAAAAGTGGGAGTAAAAAATGTTTCCTCTAATAATTATAGGATTATTATATTGAATCCTATAATATGGAACTATTTTGGAATATTTTGGAAAAGAAGAGTTATTTTAGTAGATATCATTTAAGTGTAAATCATGTAGTTACTTTTAAGATTATTGTGGAGTGTTACAATAATGAAACTAATATTTTTTGTTATTTTATATATTTTAGAGAAGATTTAATATTGTTCCAAAGATAAAGTTGCATAAGAGGTTGGACGAGGGTGGTTGTGACAAGTTTGCATAAAAATGTTATTGCCAAGTTTAAGACCATTGCAAGGTGGTTGGAAGAAATTAACTGCAATATTTGAGTCAAGCAAACATGTCCCTTGTTTATTGCGGAGTGTCACAATAATGAAATTAATATTTTTTGTCATTTTATTTATTTTAGAAAAGCTTTGATATTGTTCCAAAGACAAACTTGTGTAAAAGGTTGGATGAGGGTGGTTGTGACAAGTTTGCATGAAAATGTTATTGCCAAGTTTAGGACCATTGCAAGGTGGTTGGAAGAAATTACCTGCAATCTTTGAGTCAAGCAAACTTGTCCCTTGTCCCCAACTCTTTTTGACATACTTATTGATAAGTTAGAAGAATGGTTGGAAGATGGATGTTGTGTTGGTCTCGTGCTCACTGGTATAGTCATAACTACTCTAATTTATGTTGACAATGTTGCTATTTTGGCAAGGATCCATTATGATCTTGATGTGCAAATAATAATCTTCCAAGAGTTTTGTTCCAATATGGGTATGATTGTAAATACCTCACAAAACATAAGTCATGATAATTAAATTTAGAAATATCACATATGATACTTTCATATATGACAATGACAACTTAGAGGAAGTTCCTTCATGCAAATATCTTGAATCGGTATCCATCACAAGCTCAACTAATTATAGCATTGAGAAAATGATAAATAAAGGATGGAAAACTTATTATGGGCTTGAAAGTAATTATAAGTAAGTATATATTTGTATTTAGGATCAAAAGAAACTACTCTTTGAGATTCTCATCACTCATATCATTTTATATGGATGTGAGGCTTGGAGTTGCAATATATCTAGAGATACATGGAGGAGGTTAGAACATTTCCAAAAGAATTTTATAACCTATAATATCAAGATAAAAGACAATACACCATATCATATCCTCTTGATTAAAGCAATTCTTTACCCCATTGATAGAATGGCTATGAATAGTTAGCTTATGTATAACAAGAAGTTAAAGAACATGAAAGATGAGAGGTTTCCTAAAATTTCTTCTAAGCCTTGAAAAAAAACGCCATCTTCATCTCAAGTTGGGGTAGCAATAGGATGCCAAATAGGGGTAGCATTAGGATGCCCAATCTTGGCTAGAATATTGGGAGAGAAAGTAGATCATTTTGTAGAATAAGGATAGTATTAAATCATCAAAATTTAGGGAGAAGTTGTGGGATGATAAAGACCTAAAGGGAAAAATAAAACTAAGATATTATAAGGAGGTGATCAATCCAAATCTTGAAAATAAAAAATATCTCTCTATCTTGACTAGTGTAAAGAAGAAAATAAGCATTGTTAAAATAAGAACAAATTCTCATGAGCTTCATAGTGAAACTATACATTGGTAAATTCCCAAAACACCATGGGTGGAAGAGTCTATTACCTTTGTGACACTAACATGGTAGAAGATGAAAAGCATTTTATTTTAGAATGTCCAACTTATACTCACATTAGATTTAAATTTCGAAATATTTGTCACACTACGAAACTTCTTGACTTTTTAAGTCAATAAAACTATGGTGATTTTGATTTTTTTTTTGAGCATAGAAATCAAATTCTAATAATTCTAAATAATATTACCTTCTTAAGGTTATATAGACCATTTAGGCCTTAGTGGACTTTAATCATTGTTGTTATCATAATCATGAACAACTACATTGTGATTCATCTTTAATGGCCGTATTGAAGTAGTCGTCATAAAATTTGAATATTTATAACATTGTTGTCAATTTAGACTTAGGTTAATTGGGCCATAGTTTAATGAAGTGATTTTTTGTCAATTTTGATAGATTTTTCTTGAAATTCACTTAAAATTTTGAAAAGAAAAATAGTTTTAAGTTGTTCAGTCTATATAATTAGAGTGTCCTACAACTACATGAAATGTTAAATCCGTTGTTTTTATATTTTTATTTAAATAACATGCAAATATCAGCAAAAATCATGTACCTAATTTAAGAAAAAAAATACTAAATTGGTAATTGAAAAAATAACATTAAAAATTCAAAACTTTCAATATCTTTCAACAAAATGACTATATGAAACCAATATCTTTCCAAATTGGAGAAACTTAACATGTTTTGTAAAGATATATGCAATTTCAATGATCATATTGAGTATAAATTTACTTGAATCTCTTTCCAACCAATGTCTTGCGAAATTAAACAAATTTAATTTTGTTGTGTAAATATCTGTGCAATTTTAGTCATCATATTTGGTATAAAAAAAAATGCAATGCAATTTGTTGAATTCCAATATTATGATCGTTAGTTCAGCGTTGGAACTAAAATTGTATGGGAGATTGGGACTATTTTTTCAGTAAATAGATCAAATTATTACATTGATATGAATGTTATATATCGGATCAATCTCCAACTATGGTAACAAAGTGTTGAAATTAACCAACAAATGCAACCATGAGCATGGATATTGATTGACATATGTGTTGGTTAAGATTTTCCTTAACAAAATGGTGTTTTTTGTCTTTATAGATTTTGTTGATGTTGTGATCAACACCCTACAAAATTTTCTCACACTTGAATTTTGGATCCTATTGAAGATCTTACAGTCTGTCGTCTTATGGTTACTCCATGGTCATTTGATGTTTTGTAAAGTGTTTAAGTCTTCTTCCTTGTTTTAAACTATTAAGTCACTTGCACACACATGCTCAGTGTTCGATGAGTTCATGAGAACACTTCCTTTATGCAAGCTTGGACAAGCATAGAACTGTCCATCAAGATGCGACTTGGGTGATGTTCAACTCATGCTGATAGTCAGTGCACACTTTTATTGAGAGCCCCCCTCACTTTGTTGTGTTTGTACTTCCATTTTGGTGAGTTTCCTCAATTGTCGACTTTTGTGCAATTTTGATTTCACATCTATTGTTGTTTCTTTTGCTCGCATAACTATAATAAGTGTCATTTTCATGTTATTTTCACTTTGGCTTTTGATGCTTCCAAGGTCATTCACATTTTGCAAGTGTCATCTTCATTTTGTCCTCCTGTGGTAGGTGTTGTTTTTGTGTTTTCACTCCTGCATGTGTCACACATTTGCATATCAGTAAAGTCGGTTCTGGCACAGTATTCTACATTAGGTAGTCTTACATATAATTGGAATATGCACTAGACACATTCCTAAAACTTCGTGCACCTTTTTTCGACAGTCATCACATCTATCGTAACTTGTGTTCTAAGTGTTGTAATGTGTCGTTTCAATTGTCACACTTAGAAATGGGTGTCTCTTTGTTGCTTTTTTAAGGTATGACTATTGTTCATGAGTCCTATGCATTTCGTTGGCTTGTATTGATGGAATTTATGTGTGCAGTCCATGTTTGAATCATGTTAGGATGGATTTCTTTCTCCTACTCTACTTATCCCACACTTAGCCATTTTGAGAGCTCTTCTTTGTCCTTCAACCCAGTGCAAGTTCTAAAGTCATTAACCCTTTTACTAAGTGATGAACACAACTTACTCATCAGCCTCATTGACATATATTTCCTCCCATACTTTTGCACTAAGTATTTTTTAAGGTCTTCTCCCTCTCACAGTGCATTGGTATTTCCTAAGGATAAGTCACCTAGCCATGTGTTGCCTCCCTTAGTGAACAACATATTCTAAATGAAAAGTAGCCACTGCTGCAGAGAACTGTGCTCTCCCAAGCCTTAACACACTTTGAAATAATGAAGGACACTTAGAAAAAATAAAGAACATTCAAATGCTCAGTAAAAAAACACACTTCATAATAAAAAGGACACTTTAAGCACACTTTGGAACAATGAAGCATATTTCAAAACAATGAAGATCCCCTGTCTCTTAAAATATCACATGGCACACTCTAGAAGCTTGAAACTTTTGAGTGCATGACACACTCATCAAGCACAAAGCCTCCCCTTAGAGAACATTGAACACTCACTAAGCACGAAGCCTTAAGGCATATGACACATTGCTAAAGCACAAAGCCTTCATCCTTCCGTTTGAGCAAATGGTGCACTCATGAAGCCTAAAGCCTTTGAGCACATGGTGCATTCTTGAAGCACGAAGCCCTCATCCTTCCTTTTGAGCACATGATGCACTCTTAAATCAGGAAGGCTTCATCCTTCTCTTAAATAACGTGTGGTGCAATCATAAATCCTGAAGCCTTTATTTGAGTGCACTCCTTTAGCTCTAAGAACTGCACCCTCCTATTTCCTCTTAAGCACACAACCACACTACGAAGGATCCAAGCCTGACCCCTTCATCCCTCTGGTGTGCACCCTCCTTATTCCTCTTGAGTGCATGAGCGCACTTGGAAGGCTTGAAGCCTAACCACTTCATCCCTTCAATGCGCGACCTTGTACTCTCCTCAACTTCCTTGAGCACATGAACAACATCTTGAACCAACAAATGATTCTCCTTCATGCTTCAGACCTATGCCCTATACCCTTGAGTTCTCTCTCTTGTGTTGGAGCACAGAAGAACACCTTAAAGGCCTATTGTGATCCTTGATAAGTTTGACCACGTCCCCCTAATCAAGGCTTCTTATTTTAACCCTCTCACAGTCCTATCATGGTGCAAATTATTTCATGAGTTAGGTAGTGATAGAATAGATGTTTATGGACTGATTTTTCCTCGACATCAATGATTTTCATTGGTAGGAGTTCCTTCCTAGCATGACAAGGTGATTCTTAAGAGAAGATAGCAAGGATGAAGCATAAAGAAACACGCGCAGAGAAGAAGAAAAAAAGAGAGCTATCACATTGACATGAAGCAAATCATGGATCGAAACATAATAATGACATTACATGATGACTTAGAGGATTCTGATCTTTATTAAGATCCTTTGGAGGGTGAAAATGAGAAACAATATGGATATTTCATAAAGATGAAGCATATATCATATCTATCATCAAGAATGCAAGATGAAGCAACAAGGAAGACAACTTAGCATTGCCACCTCATCATGAATTTCATGTCGTCATTGTCAAGCTGTATTTTGTACCAGTGTCATCATAATAGTCAATGTGTGTTCATGTGTCATGCTACATAATCATGTGGAATGTAATGGTGTATTCTTAATAAAAGGAAAAAATGTAATGTGTGGAAGTCCAAGAACCATATGTCGAACATGAAGAGTCATATAGTCATATATCTCCAAATGTCATTTAGAAGTTCAAGAGTTTGTTAAAAGTCCAAAGGATATATTAATAAGTCCAAGTGTCATGAGGGTAGTCCAAGAGTCATGAGGATATGAAAGGTGATTCCTCTTGTTATAATAGAAACCTCATAACTCAAGAAAGGGGCTTTTGGAGGCATAAGCTTTGGATAGCTAGTCTTCGTTTCTCTACTTAGAATAGGAGAGAAAACTATTCTTTGAAGAAGCAAGAAGTGACTTAATGTTCCACTACTGGAACTAGTGCCTCACAATTGTAACCGTATGCTTGGATCTTTCATATTATAATTGAAGCTCTATGAGCCAACAAATTTTCATGCATGTATTGTGAATGTCTTAGGACTATTCTTTAGATGTTTGCTATATATGCTTTGTTCATATGTACTAAGAAATTGAACTATTACAGTGGACTTGGTACTTATCTTATTGGAGGTGTGTAGTATGTAGTCTAATGATCATTGTGTCTATGTGATTTATTTCGCTAGATAACTAATGAATATTTCTCTACCCTTGTGTGTTTCTCTTAGGTTAGTACTATATTACTTCCTTATAAAGGCTCACTTTTGTCTCCCCTTTTCATGGAAGTCTCCTTTTATACATTACAATCAGTGTTTCGAAATGTCAAATTGCTTATTCACTTCAAGGTTATGGTATAGAAGTCTCTTAATTTTATACGTTGAAACCAAAAGAACTTTGGTATTAGTGGCTGAGTCGATCCTGTATATGGGCTCATAACTCCAAATAATGGAGGTCTGAAGAACTCACATGGAGAGACCCCTGTAGTTGGAAGTATCCAACACCGCCAACAGATTTAAAATATTTTTTCAATATTTTTTATTTTTAAAAATTATAAAAATTTCCCCTTTAGCTTATTATGAATTTCTTTTTACCATACCAAGATAAAAAAAAAAATTATGAGGATTTTCTTACTATACCTTCATATTGTACTTGAAACAAAGCCAAAGATATAACTACAACTATGTTTCCTTTCATCATTACATCATTAATTGTTTTGTAAAATTTGAATTAATACAACCAAAAAAATATTCTATGCTAATAATCTGTATGCCTGTTTTAATAATAAATAACTATATCATCATCATAAATATTTCTCATGCAATCAACGAAAAGTCTCACTTCATTTTTTTTCAAGTACCCATAAAAGTAAATATATTTTTAGAATTATTTTACATTCTCTAAGAATTTTATCCTTTAGAAGTATTGTGAGCTACCAAATCTTATTTTTATGTAGAGAGCCATTTTCTTCCTCCATAATTATATTGCATGTTATTTAGAATCATCATGTGTAGATTCAAAAAAATTGATGATCATTCACTTCCATAACTTTTATGGAAAAGACATAGTTTTTATATGATTTCACTAATAGATTAACTTTTAACTTCGTAATCCTTTATCTCTTTTATCTGCATTTTCTTCTTCAATATTAGTTTTCAACATTATTATTAAAATTATAAACAATATGAATGGAATCATCAAACACCTTTTATAATTAAATGAGAGAGTAGTCATTATTTACACACCAAATATTATGTTGAGCTTTCTATTAACTCAATGTAATAATACACATAAATACATGAATATTGTTTCAAAATTAAAAAATTATATCGATGACACTAACAACCAGTTGGGAAAATATCCCAACCACACACCAATCTAGGGGCTAACACGTTGGAGAATATATCTCATAATCCAACTAGATCTAACAACCTTCTAAATAATAGTAGAGAACAACTCATTTAGAGATAATCTCTATATTGCAATAACCAATATATTAAAAAACCACAACCTCATGGAATTATAAATAATCCCGTAATAACAATATGATAACTAAGGGTTAATAATCACTCTAATACCCCCATTTAATTATTATTTGTATCAATATCTGTTAGGTAATGTCATCATCAACATATTGAAAGATTCAACCCATTAGGTTGTTACTTGTTCCTTCGAAAAGTATATCCTCCTCGTTGTAATGCAAGTTCCTAACATTATTGGGAAACAGTAGCACTTACAATGTGTCATAACCCTCGTGAAGGGTATGATGATGAACTTTCACGTTTTATATCTCCTTAGAACTATTAGATAGCAATCCCAACATGCATATTTCATAATCCCAATGAGGTATAGTTTCTTTAATCCACCGACATCCTATATTATTTAACCAACCATCCATCTTGAGTTGGATGTACACTTGATATTTTCTAACTTGGAGATACTTTCCTTCTCATTCCTATGAATTCATGCACATGCTAAGTGTCCCCTTCTTCTTTGTTCAATCTTCATCTTGGATCTTCTTGACTTCATCTATTCTAACTAAATAACTTCACTCATATTGAGATCATGAGTCTCAATATGTTTTAACGATTCCAAAGAATTATAAATTACAAATATACAATCCCTCCAAATACAATTTTAACATCACCAAAACAAAAAATGAGCAGATACATGAAATTAACCATGCTTTCAACTAGAACATATGCCACACAAGAGCTAAATAAAAAAGGTTTATCAACCAATAAAAGTGTTAGATTGTTGAATTCCTAGTATCATAAATTTCTCATACCATGAAACAAGGTTTAGTTGTTGCAAAAAACTACACTAGCAATCACAAGACAATAAGATAGAAGAGAGAATGAAATACCACTCAAACAAAATAAGTGGCTAAAATATCAATCCAGATCAACTTGTATTACATTGATTTACTTGAGGACAATAAAATAGCACTCTCATAGAGAGGAGAATATATAGCACTCTCATAAAGAGGAACAACGCACACCATATGTGGTTCCTTATGCATGCCTACTCAAAAAGCAACTCTCCTTTAGTTCTAGTTAATTAGGCCAAAAATGGATGTGTAGGACGTAAAACATAGTTAAGGTAAATAATAGAGTTTACTAAGCATATAATGGGCCAAAAACAAGTGACAACTAGATATAGAAGTCACACACATCACCCTTAACTCCTGAAGTATAGATAATCTCCAACAATAGGATTATAACTCAAGAGATAAGGTTTAGTAGAATAAAAAGATAAGTTGAAAAGGTTTGTGATCCAAGTTGTTCGAGTAATGAAGTGAAATGCAAGAAATTAAAAGGAACCCACACAAATAAATATAATAGATATTACAATAATATGGTGAAAATTAAACTTTTAAATGAAATAACAAAATATTATAGAAAACAAACTGTCTAGAATGCTGGTAGTTAACTCTGAGTAGAGAGAGATGACAATTACAAGAATTTGCCAAAATCGATTACAATAAGCCAAAATAGTGGTATTTTTAACATAAATAAAGAACCTTATATGTTGAAAAACATAACCGTAGAAGATGAAACACCAAAACATTTGTGTTCCCCAAGGTGGTAATTTTCTTACATCAACTTCCTAGGGGACAACATTTGCATAAAATATTCATTTCGGGTGCATGATAGTTCATTGGAAAGAAGTGTCAAAGGAATAAAATTTTTGACTAAATCCAAGGAATGCCATGAAAACCCTTGGTCCACAAAATTCACAAAAAACATCATTTAGGGCCTCAAAATTATCCTAGAAATTTGAGATCCAAAAAATCATAGAAAATAAGAATATAGAGAAGAATTGAGACAATGGAAGAGGTGGGTGGTCATTGATATCCACCTAGATCAATCCTTCCTTGTTAGGAAGAAATCGTCTCCATTGATTAGGTTCCCTCATGAAATTGAGAAACTTCTACTGAATTTGGTTCCTAGTATGCCACTTTCCTTGGTTAAGAAGTTTCCCTGCATTGACAACAAAATGGAGTGGTATATGTTGTTGGTTGGTTTCCTTTGTCTTGGTTTCCATGATCTGATTCATTGCAGCCTATTTAATGTAGTTAGGATTTAGTTCTATGGGGAGAAATTTCTCCGTCGCTTCCAAATTTTCCAACAAAGGTAGAAAATATGATTAAAGTAGCTCCAATTTAAATATTAGGTGCAAGTGAAGGAAATGAATAATTCTTAATGGAAAATAATTTTCACCCACAACCTTTATTATTTTGTAAGGCCCATATAGGAGTGGTAAAAGACTCCTGTGGAGGCTTTTTAGGTGCTCCTTTTATAAATGTAACCACTCCTTATCAGCAACCTGAAACTTATGTGGAGTCTTGCGTTAGTCATGCCATTAATTGTACTTGGCATTGAATTTCTACAAGATGTCATGAACCTATTATTAGAGGCCTTGTATCTTTTCAACTAATTTGGTTACCCTACCATCCTCGACCTAAGCATGGAAGACTTTGTCATAGAAGATTAAATGGGCATATCTACATCAATTGGGGCCAATGGTTGGACACCCAAGCACACTTAAGAAGGAATATGGCTAATAGAGCTATGGAGGGCCTTGCTGTAAATGTCCTATAAATATGGAAGACTTTTTCCCCATTTAAATAATTAAAATTAGATATGCACAAATTAGTTTTTTCCATAAATAAATGATTTTACAAATAATCTGATTGAGTCCAATTAAATTACTAATGGTATTGTAATTCACTATCAAAAGGCTTTTTATCTAGATGGAATTTAATAGGAAGTGATTCTCAACCAAAACTTTCACCCGTCAACCTTAGTCTCATTTTTCATGGGTTCATTCCATATTACCTAGCTTTCTTCTCTATGTGTTGTGCGATTGACAATGATGTTCTTTAGACGTTTCTACTCATTCACATTGATGCATACTATAAGAAATACAAAAATCAACCTTAGATAATATATAATATTTGGACCCTATGGCAGTTGGCTTTAACAACCTAGAACATACACACATACAAATAGACATGAAAAATAAGAGGTAAGAAACACAGGGATTAACAAATCCTCGAAGGGGAAATTCATTAAATTATGCCATCCCTTATGTTAAATGTAATATATGTATCTCATATCTTATATAGATTTAGGAATTCATAAGAGTTTAGTTAGACAAATTATTATTTTAACTAACCACATAACCATACATCCTTGCAATTCATTTCTAACTAAATTGATTTATGAATCACAAGTAGGAGTTACTTCAACATACTCCCCCTTAACAAATATTAGTGATTGAGATCCACATTCCTCATCTTTGTTTTCCATGCTCATTGTCTTTGTTTTTATGTACCTACAAAGACAAACAATTTCACTCCCCCTTCATCATGTTAAATCATCATCATGGGTTTTATGTGGTTGATCCATAACCATTACACCTGTGGGTTTTAGCATAGGCTTACCCTCAAGCATTACAAGAGGTTTATGCTTACCATTAAAAACATTTTGCAATGTGTGGTTTCGACTGACCACGACCATTAGGGGTTTTGACCACTTTACAAATATTTTTTTACAAAGTGGTTTTAAAAGTACCATGAACTTTTCAACATAACAGAATTTTGGAGTATACACATGTCATTACACTTATATTCAATTCGAATTAAGTAAGTCTATTAAACATTTTAGGGATGTTAATTTTCATCTACATCTATATTCATACACATCTACACATATTCCTTGTTTCTTTTGTTTCTTCTTCCCTTGCATGTTTTCCATATTTATTTTTTCTTTGTGTTGTCATCATTCATTTTTTATCTTCCCATGCCACAATAGAATTTTCTTTGTTTACCTTTGTCTTTATAGTTGCATCACTTCCTTCGTTAGTGGTCATTCTCTTTGCTACTACATCATATTTTCCTTCTTTGTTTCTACATCATTCTCTTATCATTTTCTTTTCTATTACATCACTTTGTGATCATGACAATCTCTTTCTTGTTGCATACTTTTATCTTTTTATGACATTTCATCTCTTCGATCTCTTTACTATTGCGTCCTTTTCGTTTTCTCTATTGTTGCAACTTGCTTTTGTCACAGAGTCACCATTCCTCCTACAAATAATTCATTATTCATTATAACTTGGTCCTCGCCTTTTGATATTATCCTGACCTTCATAGATTAATCTCCCTCACATTCCCCCCTAATCAAAGATGCAACTTCTTTGATCTCAAATCAATCTAGAATACGAGTATACGTGGCAACCGCGTACCTACCATAGTGGTTAATTCCTCAACTTGATGCCATATCCTCTCTCTACATAAGAAGATACATGATACACTATCACTACATGTGTGTCTAGACTTGACAGGGGTTTCTTTTACAGGGGTAACAAACTTGTCTATGCTTATACTTTTATAGGACCAAAATAAACTTTATGAGGCGTAAGGCATAATCCAACATGCACTCCTTTACAACACCTCATCACATTGCTTCAAATGAGGTATAACAAGCATGTAAAGTGTTTCTCTAACACATAATGTGACCATTTCTCAATGATATTACTAAAGAAATTACAAAATCATTACATACACCCATTTACATCTCATGACCATACACACCTCGTCTCTTTGATTTAATTCTTCAATATTCAAATGAAGTCTCCCTTAAATTACATTTGAAGTGATAACTCTTTAATTTTGAGGCTAACCCAAGAACATAGATTGTGGCTATTATTTAACCAAATCTTCTTTGTAGTTCTTCTCTTTCTTGGTCTTGG